>JALKBU010000792.1:0-24453 GCA_023091735.1 Trichomonas tenax | reverse complement strand
TGTTCGATATCACCAACTTTCTCAGTGATGTCAGTTTGTGGAAAGATTCTGGAAAAATCGTAAATAAATTGTTTGCCAAGTCCAAAATCAGTAATTTCTTGTATTGAGCGATAGAATCTACGACACCAGACGTATTCTCAGATAATTCGTTGTATTGCATCGACAATGATAAAAGTTTTGGCATATCTTTCGGCAATTTTTGGAATAAGTTCTTATCCAAGTTCATCTTTTTGACTTCACCAAGAGCTCCCACATTATATGGCAATTTATCGATCTGTTTTTCATTTATAACAACAGATGGACCGCCAATGCTTTGCTCGTTTCCCATTATTAAATCATTTTGTATGAAGTCATAGAATTATTTGAAAATTTTGTATCATTTATACTGCTTATCACTAACTAAAACAAATTTGAAAATGAAATCATGCTCAAAAAGTGACAAGTTTATTTTTTATTGTATGTGAAATCTGTCATGTAAAGTTTGTCAATAAATTACAAAAACGTTTCGATTTTGAACAAATCATTCGATAATGCATTGTTTTTGACTTATAGTATTTATCATCTGTTTATGTTTAATGTTACGGATATAATGAAATAGAATCATTCTTTGTTCTTAAATCTATTGACTTTAACCATATAAAAATATACTTGACAAATAAAGAATTTACAATGTCAAATATTTTAATGCTTGCTGATAAGAGCGACTGAGTTGGGAATCTTTTCATTTATTACTGAAAATCAATAATAGGCAATATGGATAATGATCATATACTACTCTTAACTAATATCTAAGAGAATATCAAATATTTATAACAATCAAAAGTTCAAGCAAATTGTTGAAAGGCAACATTATATCTATAGCCATACTAATTAACCATTGTTGTATTTTGATCCAGAATTACATATTTCATCTGCATTAATGATATATATTCAAGAATGAAATGGATAATAGCGATAAACTATTATTCTATCACAAAATTTGCTCATTGGGAACATTACATATCAAATTTTCGATTTTACATGACAAATATCAGATAATAAGTGTTAAAAATGGTGACTTTTGTTATTTTACATGTCATAATTCGATGAAATCTTATGGAAGCATGGAGATCCTCAAGTTAAATAGACAAGCAAATGCCATAAACATACTCAGCACACCCTTAAAAGTACCAATTTCTTATTAAAATAAATGGAAGTACTAAAAAAGTTAAATTATTGCTTTTTAAAAATACAAAAATATAGTCTCATATTATTAAAATAATAATATATAATCACACTGTTTATGAATGTATTAATTATAATTGATTTTGTTAATATATTTATAAATGTTGCGTTTTAATATAGGCTACATCTATATTATTAACATGCAGTTATACACTCAATAGATGATATCAGAGAAGAGCTTCCATCATCTTCCAATACAAGATAGTGTTTGTTTAAGCAAAATCATATTGGATTAGCGGCTTGATCTTTGTTTTCAGAGATATTATTGATACCACTGTAAACAGAACCCCAGAAAGGCACGTAAATGTTTTATCAGATCTGATCTGATCTATAGGTGGTGGGGTCACTCGTTAAAAATCGCAAAACTCAAAAGAGTAAACGAGAAAAAAAAAATTCATGGCAAAATATGGTTGATTTTTTTTCCCATTGACCTTTTTGAGTTTTGCGATTTTTAACGAATAAACCCCCTATTAAGCCAAACTGAGAAGACATTTACGTGCTTTTCAGGGGTGCTGAGTATGTTTATGGCATTTGCTTGTCTATTTAACTTGAGGATCTCCATGCTTCCATAAGATTTCATCGAATTATGACATGTAAAATAACAAAAGTCACCATTTTTAACACTTATTATCTGATATTTGTCATGTAAAATCGAAAATTTGATATGTAATGTTCCTAATGAGCAAATTTTGTGTGAACTTGAGGTAGCATAACTTTAGGTATGCTCGATGCATGAGCAAAGGAATGCTGTTTGACTCCTGCGCGTAGCGTATTTTTTCTTTTCTATTTTTTGATTTTTCTAGGGGGACTCTTGCAAAAATAAGCGAGCGAGCGCTATAATAGTGAGATGTATTTGTTATAATCATCAAAGAGTTTCATAACAGAAGCACATTAATGATTTGTAATGGGTTTCTGTTTGTAATCATATGATATCATGATTAAGTAATACCTTGCTAAGATCATGAAACATATTGCACCACTAGAATCAGTACCCCAAAAAGCACGTAAATGTTTCATCAGATTCGTCCAGGAAGGGTTTACTCGTTAAAAATCGCAAAACTCAAAAGAGTAAACGAGAAAAAATGGAGCCCATATTTTGCGTCCAAAATATCGACAAAGTAATCGAAAAACTTCAGAAAGCTTGTTGAAAAAGGAGCTTGTTTCTGTTTTGTGTTGAAACTGTTTATTGGCTTTGAAAAAAAAAATTATGACATTTGACGGCAAAGTGAAAGAAAAAAAAATGAAAAAAGTAAAAACGGGTTTTGAGAATGCAACAGTTGTGTCATTTGATATCAAACGCAGAGGTATACTAAACTTAACAGAAAAATATAATAATATTATAATTAAAATAATAGGAAACTCAACTTGCCGCAATGGCATTGTAGATGTTGTTGATCTTTCACAAACAAAAATAGAAAGAAATAGACTCCCTTGCCTTTAGTAATTGTTCGAATCTTTTTTTATTAATTCTTCCAAACTGTATTTACAATTTGGCGGACTCGATAATCATTGGAACTAAAGTTTGGAAGATGTTTCTCCCTCAGAATGTAACTCAATTCTCTGGATATTCATTTAATCAAGCGATGCATTTGGTATCAATCAAAGTTGATCATTTAAATCCAAATTTTGTTTCTGATAACAACTGTGTTTATACTAAAGATTTGACGCAGTTGGTTGTCATTGCTATGAATGTTCAGTGCACAGAGATTCGATATATGGAAAGATTGTTATTTTACCGCGTTAAGAGTGGATTATTCACCTCTAATAGGATCTGTGTGTAACTTAAATATTGATTTTTGAAACATTTTTATATAAATCAGAAAAAATGTGGTTCAATAATCTTTAACCCAATGATTTAATACTTCCCACCATAAAGGTGCATGCTTTACCTTCATATTGCAAGGTGTGAAAGATAAATAGCCGACTATTTAATAAAATTAGATATATTTGGCTTCCAAATTAAAATCAACCTTTGTCGCTCTAAACATGAAATATCCAAACGGAGGCAAAACTATCAATGCATTGTTGTTTGGTATAATCTGAATAAATTGCGAAAATAAAATATGATGGACAACTCCTAAATTTAAGCGTAATTTGATATTTTCAAACATAGTGCTTTATAGTGGTAAACATATTTCGGATAATTGCTCATATTTGAAAATTCGAAAAATATTCGTTTCATTTTCATCCATTATTTGTAGTATTAATATCTTTGTCTGGATGAAAATTGTTTATAGCCAAGCAAACAAAAGAAATTGAACTAATAATGTTCTTAAAATATACAAAATAAATAAATTCATTGATTATAAGAATATAAACACATTTCATTTAGTATATTTCCACCATCTTGACTGGTGACAAAGGCTCAATATCGAGCTGATCAGGCTCCTGTTCATGAGAAGCATTAGAAAAGATTGAAACATGTGTGGCCTTCATCTTCTTGATGAGGGACTGGTTCCTAATGTATTTTATCTCATGCAAATAATTTTCATCGATTCTATGTAATTGTGAAGCGATAGAGTTAAATGGGAACACTAACTTATCCTTCATATCTGCAAAGGCGTTATTAATAATCTTCTGTGAGTCTAAAACTAAGTCATAAGAACCAATCTGATGTGAATGTGCAATAACGCCAATCTGTTCGAGGAAGAAAGCAGCAAGGTAGAGTCTTCTGAGGAGTCTACTCATCTTTGAGCGCTTCTGGGCCATAATTAAGCAAATCTGTTTCAGAGCCAATTCATTAGTTCCGAAGAAAAGATAGATGACAACTGAAGTGAGAGCAAGCTGTCCGATGGGCGGGGATTCTGGCATCTTGAAAATTGTCCAGAAATCAGAATTTATTGCTTGTGATTCAACATGTTCATATTCTGTTTGGATTGTCTTCATCATGTTCTCTTCACCAGCCCAGCAGTACATTTTGTTCACTGTCTTCGTGCAGAGACCTAATGAGCAAAGAACATTGAATAAATCGTACAATCTTCTTTTCTCGCAATTCTCGGCTTCAGCAATGGTGTTAACTCTGATGTACTCAGAGGGCTGTGCCTTGCACTGGCTGATGATCCTCTTAACTGTGTGAGAGAAGTTGGACTCCCTTGGAGTAAAGTTCATAGATTTAAAATACAGATTTTCAATGTGCGCATTGAATCTTCAAAAAACCGTCGTTTAAACAATAAAAATTTTATTGAGAAATGTACATCTCACAAAATGAAATCGTTTTATAAAGAAATCCGAAAAATTGAATGCATAATAGAACCATATTTTGAATATAAAGCTTTAACGATCGTTTTCAATGCTATATCTTTTTTAACTGTTTCTGGGCTTGTTTATGAAAGAAAAATTTTCCGCTGTGAGATTTGGAAAAATGTACAATCGATCTTTAAAAAATTCTGTAAATTTACGGAAAATTCGATTTTAAATTTGTAGTGAACGGAAATGAGAGCTCAAAAAGTGACGTGTTTACACGGCAGATTTACATTATTGACATTATATTGCAAAAAAAAAAACAGGGGTGAGATTTCAATTTTTACCAGATATCAAAATTAAAATATTTTATGCTGCAGTGAACGGAAATGATCCCCTAAATACAAAAATAGCTGCATTTTCAAGAAAATTTTAATATCAAATTTTCATTATGAAGATATTTGCATTCAAACTTTAAATACAGATTTCAATTGATCTTTATCAGTATAGTGCTAAACTTACATTGTTATAACCCATCTTAAATGCTTTTTTACAATCAAATCAAATTATTTTGCGCTCGGACAAACTATGACCGAGATAACTTTTTATATGCGATGCAAAAAAATAAATATGCAAATACACAGATAAATCACAATTATATATATGATATATCAAAGATATGAAATATAAATCAAGAGGTGATCCTAGAAACATGCATCTTTGAGCGCATCAACTCTGTCAATTTTCGATATTTGAGCTTTAATATGTCCATAACTAAAGTGTGCATAATAAAAATACTCACATATAGCATTATGCTATAGTAAGTTGTAATGCGTAATATGCATTTTGGCAAAATCAGTGACAAATTTAATATCAAATTTCACCTATCGTATACAATTAATGCATGCTCTTTTATCAATTGTTCTCGTTTAAACCATAGTGGAGGTGCTGTTTATTTTGGAAATCGCGGTCAAATAGTCCAAAACAAAATTTACTCTGCGAGATGTTTGCACACTGGAACGTCCTATTATGGACATCATTCCCAGACAACAGTGACAAACACATCGTGGTCAAAAAACTATATTATTGATTCAACGTTGACAGAAATGCGACATGAATCTTTTCATCATACTTTAAGATTTATACAAGGACAGATCAAGTTATCGAGATTAAACATATCCCATTGTTCTTTCCCATGGATTACATCATATGTTATTGCTTATCACGTCTCTTCTGGAATATCTTTTTGTAATTTTGTTGATCTCAACAGTTCTAGTGAGAGTCTTCATCCTGATGGACATATCAATACTTTATCCTACAGTAACATTATTAAAGTTAATGTGTCAAATGAGAATTATCCTGTTCTATATTTCTTTTTTGCAGTTGGAACATATATTACGCATGATTGTTCTTTCTGCTCTAATTCTGAATATTTATTCAAAGCTGATCAGAAGCTTGTTGCGACTATTCGTGACTGCTTTATTGATTCTGCTACAGACTTTACTTACGTGGGAAATATCATATTTAACAATATATTTAATGGTGTTGGGCAATCATTCCCTGATATAATATTATGTCAAATCCATGTTACTTTGCTTTTTGAAAAAAACATGTAAAGTGGCAAATTATATACTATATCAATTGATTTACTTTAGAATCATCAAAATCATGTAGTTGTGCATTTGAGTTTATTGAAGACAGGAAGTGACACCATATCGAGTTCTAGTAGAGCCTCAGGGCTCGAATTGAGAATCATACTATAACACAATGTTGCACGAAATGACTCATATACTGGGATTTTCTGGATATCAATTTATCTTTTCCCATCCTTTTGGAAACTCGACAAGATATAAGATTGCCAAATGCAAGATGTCAAAGTTTGGAAAGAATTTCACATTTCTAATGACTCCGAATTTGCATATTTGGGCGCAAAAGCATTATGGTGTTGATGCATTTTACTGGGGCAAAGGAAAATCATGTCCATCGGGAATCGAAATTGAATGTGTAGTCAGCAAGAATGTTTTTCACTGACTATATGGCTGGTGTTGATATTTCCCCAGAGATGCCATTAAGAAGAATCGCAGATGCAACAATGCTATTCTTCAAGATTCTGGAAATTATAAAATAAATTAATCACACATTGATTCTGCATCTTATTTGGGGACATCCTGAATCAATTGAAAAGAAAGTAAAATTGATGTGATATATTATAATTTCAATCTTAATATCGCGAAATATATCATTAATTTTAAAAATCGAGAATATGACATAATATAAATGAGAATCATATTTTCTCAAAATTTATATGGTTTAGGCATATTGCTACAGATTCAACAACAAATTAAATAAAATTGAATAATTTTATTTGTGTTTGTGAGAGCTAAAAACGAGTGAAATGCAATATACGCATAAATTTAAGGCTATAATTATTATAATTAAGATATAAAAAATCGAGCACACTTTTTCAGTTTTTATAAAAAAATAAATGATTTCTTTATTCGTTGTTTCGCATCTCCACGTTTGTGATCATGACGAGGTAATGAAGCAGGAAACATTCCACTACACCAATGTATACTCTGAGAGGACCGTTAGCTCAGAAATTGAGTGGAAACCAATCAGAATTAAGTTTGATTACAGCAATTTTGATGGAACTAGGGAAGATCCTTCGATGTGCACAAGAGTTGGACAACAGATATCCTACCAAGGAATGCAAACATGTGTTGCAGAAGATTTGTTAAATAGCACCAAAATTAACGCGATTAAAGAAACTTGTGAGAACGTTCGTAAGTACTTAGAGAGTCTTCTTAAAGTTATACCTGTTGATAAACCATATCCACTTAGAAATTCCTCGATTTCAGGTTCTGTCATTCCTGAAGGTGCAACAGCGTCTGGTATTGATTTACATATGACAGTTGTCGTCCGCCCTCATGGTAATGCACAAACTTTGGCGTCTGCTGGTCCTGTTCTATTTGATGCATTTTATAGACGTCCTATACAAGGTTTTGTCTATGTAAATCCTAAGTACGCACCAACAGAAGTTCAGTCGTATACCACAACAAACAGCTATTGGTTTATGGTTGCCTTTCATGAAGTAACGCACGTATTAGGATTTACAAGTTCCAGTTTCTATGATTATCATCCATACGAGAATGATACTGCACACAAAGAAATCATTTGTTCGTTCTATAAAATGGGAAAGAAGTTCACATTTTTGGTAACACCGTATTCACACATTTGGGCGATGAAACATTATGGCGTCGATACTTTCATTGGCGATGATGGTACTAAATGCCCCGCAGGCATTGAAATTGAAGATGGCGGTGGTCGTGGAACAGCCCGTTCTCACCTGGAAGGCAGAGTTTTCTTCACTGAATACATGACAGGAGTTACTCCTCAAACAGAATCAGGTCCATTCCAGCGCATTACAGATGCAACACTTGCTGTCCTTCAAGACACAGGTAACTACAAATGCGACTATACTAAAGCGCAGCCACTCATTTGGGGACATCCAGAATCAATAGATGGAAAATATATTGATAATTTCGCTCTTGGTCCTGCTGCAACAACATTCCCTGAGTTATACATCGCAGACCCATCCAAGATTGTTGATTATGAGAGCTTCGATTATAAGTATTACGGTCCGACTGCATATGCTCAACCATTTGATTGCGCTGAAGCTTCGCAATACTCAAATGTGAAAGCTTATTGCGATGCAAAAAGTTTCTACAATCCAAAGAACTTAGATACAATAGGTCGGAACTGGGTTTATGACTTTATATTGTTCAAGTATCCGAATCATGTTTGCCCAAAGAATCAAGCAATTCTCCCATTTAGTAGCTACTCAAAAGTCTGTGGAGAGTATGAATGCAATAAGTATGAATCCTTCACGTGGAGATTCTATAATAGCTCTTCTGATAAAACAATGTATCAACTCATTGAATGCAACAAGTCCACAGCTGGACAGCAAATCAATGTCACATTAAACGGGTGGTCATGGTCTTACAAAATAACATGTCCAGATCCTGAGAGATTCTGCAGGACACAGAAACTTTATGAAGGATTCTTCCAATACGATCCATTTGAAGAAGATACTCAATTCCTTCAGGACATTAAGGGTCCAGGAAAGCCAATTACACCATCAGACGGAAGCAGAAGTAAGAATACTGTCAAAATAGTCTGTCTTGTCATTGTTGGCATAGTTGTTGTCGTCGTTATTGTCATTGCTATCTTCATTGTCATCAAGAAGACAAATACATGCCAGAAAGGTGATGGCGATGAAGGAAGCAATGCAGTTGAGCATTCGGTCTAAAAAATTATTATTTTTCATATTATCTAAATTCTATTTGTATGAAAAATCATAGAGTTTAATAAATATTCAAAATATCGGACTTTTTCCAATATCCTATAATCGCTCTCAGACATGTATGGTGAAGAACTGTTTGAAATATGTCATTAAACCTGATTTTTTGAACATTGTTCTAAATGGTCTTTATCAGATAAGCTATGATTACATTGATCCTTTTCAACTATTCTGTTAAAGATTCTAGCCGATTTACAATGTGAATTCTAAAAATTCAATTTTCTGCTCAATTTTGGAAATGTGAAGCGGATATTCATGCAGCAGCATATAGCTTCACCATGCATTATATATTTAATATTATTTTTGTTCCGTTCAATAAATTTAACATCGAATCTAGATTGATAACAAAATGATTAATAAATCATTGAATTGGTGAAAGTAATAGTATTTACATAAAATGCAGATATTGTAAATAACAGCTAAAGCTCAATTTCTGAATAATAAAGCAAAATTAAAAATAATTAGAAAACATAGCGCAAACTAGTTGAACTTTGATAATACTAAGTGTGTATATTGTAATTCTAATGTGCCAAATGACAACAATTAAAAATGTAATCAAAAATTATTGTGGAACTGTTTCTTCTACTTTCTTTGCTTCAGTCGATCCTTTTGCCTCGCGCTCAGCTCGGGCCTTTTCTATTCTTGCTCTTTTCTCAGCTTTTTCACGTTCATTTATTTCATCTTGCTTTTTCATGTCAATTTGCCTTTTCTCCGCGATTTTAGCACTGCTAGCAACAATGGTATTGATGAGCTGATCAAGGGCTTGTGTAACGCCTTCGTTTGGCTTTTTTTCATCGAGATTTGGGCTTGTTACGATAGCATCAACAACTTCGACTTTCTTTGGTAAATTCATTCTCTTCTTGAGGTCCACGGCCCTTATAGCGCCTTCTTTGTCCTGTTTATTCGCGACAACAATGAAAGGCTTCGATTTCAAAAACTCGTGCTGTAGCATCTTCTCGAGTGTCTCTTTACTCTCATTTATTCGATTTTCGTCGGATGCATCAACAACCCAAATGAATCCCCAAACTGCAGCATAAAATCTTTCCCATACGCCTCTAAAGTTTGCACTGCCGCCAATATCGTACACAGTTAGCTTTATGTCGTTGTACATGAATGATTCCTGGCAGAGTCCAACTGTTGGGACTGCATCAAATTCGAAATTTCCTGCTAATGAACGAAGAAGACATGTTTTACCTGCATTGTCGATACCGAATATCGAAATAATGATGTCGTCTATTGGGACTACTGCTTGAGAACTTGTGCAGCCCATTTTTTTAGATGAAAAAAGAGAATTTTTAAACGTGCACAATTTTTTTTTCGAAAATAAATATAAAATAAAATAAAGAAATAAAATAAAAGAAATCGCGAATCATGCAATATTATATCGCTACACTTTTGCAATACAAATACATAAATGTTGAAGGTAAATTTATGTTTAGCAATGGATATCCATGTGAACAAAATTATTATAAATTCGTGTTTATACAGAGTTTTGTAAAGCTGAAGATGTTCTTCAGAGCTTGCGTTATAGAAAAGAACACAATGAATACAAAACACAAAGAAATCAAACTCAAAAACATATGATATTTTAAAATGCATAAAATGCAATTATCTCGATACCCCACAACCTTTAGCATGCTTCAAATTGATTATAAATAAACAGCAAACTATAATGCTATATTCACATTTCTATCATCATTTCCCAAAATCATGAAGAAAGTGAATGAAAGTCTCTTTCTTCTTTAACATTTTTCCATATGCAAAACGCTTTACAGCTAGCAGTATAATTATGTACAGGCCAAATAATAGACAGTACGTTGATCAAATCAAATTGTTTTGGCTGAAAAATTCATAAAAGTGACGAAAATTGAAGTTGTGATTAAAAATATCTGTATTTGAGTTTAGAGAACATTTGAAATGTATAGCTGTGCTTGAGTAAAAATTAATTATGCCAAACATTTTGACAAAATATTAATCTTTATTAAAATTAATTTCAATATAATTTTTCATTTTATTTATCTTCCCACAATTATTTGATATGATTAAATATGACGATTTTCGAGGCAGGATTGTACATTATTGGCAATGATTATCATAAATATTTTTCTGGAATTTGCATCAAATGGAAAGTGAGACATGCGACATTTGGCGAATGCGGCATTTGCAGATTGAAGATATTTATCAATATTAATACATCACAATATACCCTAAATTTTCAAACTTTGCACCACACAATTTCTCTAATTTTTTTCATTTTTGGGCCAAAAAGAATTTTATGAAAATGCAAATAAATATTTTAATAGATATATTACAGCTCTATATTTTTGGCTGATTTAAAATAGAAAATTTCTTATCTAAACCCAAAAAAATTAATATTTTTTTGTTTTCTGAGTGGATACAAAGGTCGAAAATCAAGGGTAATTCTACAGAACGAAGAACACAACAAATAGCCAAAAAAAGTGAATGAAATCGTAAGAAAATTTTTGAGAATTTTCCATCAAATAAATATATCGAAAAAAATTATGAATCTATACTTTTTAATTTCCATAATAGCAGTCATCTTAAACAGTTAAAAGACTTCTTCAATAGCATCACAATAATAAATTTCTTGGAAGCAATCAGTTTCTTCAATTGACAAAGAGTCGAAGGTTTCGAAACTGAATTGTTGTTTTTTTGTTTCTTCACTTTCATTAGAATCTGAATCACTCGGAGTTGAATCAGACACTACGGTCATTGTAGGAGGCATAGGGATGTTGGAATTCATGTTCTTTATCTGAAAGAGCCTCATTTGCATCTCTTCTTTATTTTCGAAATTGATGCCGGGACTCAATTCACCTCTTTTTCGTAAAACAAGATAATAGGTACCACTAGTTTTGTCAGGGTTAACAATTTTAATTCGGGGATTGTATACTGGAGTTCGCACCATCGAGTTAGCAACTAAAAAAATAATGAAGGAAAAGAAATTTTCAGGTCACTTTTAGCAATATTTATGATCATTCACATTTCTAAATATCTGTATAACAAAACCGAACTTTTTTGTTGACACTTTTTAATAATTCTAAAATTTTTGGCACAATAAGGTTAATTGTTGCGGCTATTTATGAAGATATAAAATATTATTTTCATAATCCATAAAGCAATATTATGGAGATATTTTCGATATTATGTTTCAGTATTCAAAGTTTGAATGAATTTTTTCATAACTTGTTCACTTGCTTGGTTGGGTGAAAATAAACCGTTATATAGCATTTTTTCATCTCTATCAATTATCCCTATTTTATGGTAAAAATTTATAATTATAATAGCATTCGCTTTACTCAATCCAAATCATCAATAAAAATTCATTTTGAGTGGAAACTATGTCATCTCAATTTTTGAAAAACTGTGTCCGTCAGAATTTTTATAACGTAAAAATTTTTTGTCCTCTTTTTCAAGGAGAAGAATATTTACTTTTTATACCAAATGATCAGCATGAGTTTTAGGTGTGAAATAATGGTTGTGAAATGATTTCTGTTTTTTTTTGTAAATAATTCCAGAAAAATCTTGAAAAATATATCGACAAATACTATATTTCGCATTGGAAAACAATTGAGTAATGTATAAAAATATGATCTTTAAAGTAAAAATCGATTAAGATTTGCTTTTGATGATAAATATATATTATGAATTTTGGAATTAATTGATTTTTGAGCTAGAACACAGTGATTTAGTGAATAACATTGAATAAACAGCATCTTTTGTTGAAGTTGAGTGTCAAAAATTGCTCTATTAAAAAGAAAATAATTTTGTTTCGTTAATTGATATGACTGTTAAAGAATCAACTACAATTCCTGTTTTGCTTTAAGTTTCATTGATAAATCCATTATATATCCAAAAAGAGCAGTTTCAATATTAATGAAAATATTGCTGTTATTGAATAATTTAAAACTTTGTCAAAACAAACCCAAATATCAGTTTCCACTCAGTGATATTTAAAATAAAAGTTCAGCAGAAATAATTTTTTCCATTGATGGTAGATTTTCATTTTATTAGTTTTTAATTCATGAATTTTTAATATATTTACAATCTTTTTGGCCGAATAGCATTCTATTATGGATTTTTATGTGATTTACAAGTAGAGATCCTCACAATATAAATTCAATATATTCACAAAAATTTCGGACATTTTCAATATCTACCACAGGAAAATGGATTTATAATTTTTATATCGATTCTAAAATGTTGTGTTATAAAGTGGAAAACTTAATGTATAACATAAATTCATGTTTTATAAAATATTATTATATTACAAAGCTTGTTTTCGCATTTTAAATAGTCAATATAAAATTTGATTTACAAAAATATTGATTTGAGTTGATTTACTCTTTGATTATGATAGGCAAATATATGGACAATAATGTATCAATCGCACATGAGTGTTTTTTCCCAAAACTTATAGATATCCTGAAAAATGCGTATAATAAACCGTCAAACGAAAAGTGACACATTACATGTCAGATTTGACATGTAATGTGAAGTTTTAAAATTAGAGGGGTAAGATCTCAATCATAAAAAGTGACTAATATGATTTTGCCTTTTTCCTACAAGAGCGAAGTCAAGAGAGACTGCGACTGTCTCAAAGACAGCATGAGGATAGGTCCCCATGGTGTCTTTGAGACAGTCGCAGCTAGTTTTTGCTACTCCAGGACGAAATCGGAATTTCAATAATTTAGCCGATTTCGTCCTTGACGAGTTTGTATGCATTCTTTGCACCAAATCAAACCTGATGTTAGCAATTCAGGTGTGTTCTGGTGCAAAGGATGTCTACAAGCTTTATTTTTTTAAAGTAATTGCAAAAAATTAATATCCTATTAAAATCGCATAAATGATGACCTCGGTTAATGAAAATGACATATATTTGGTTATAATTAATTTTTATTCAGCACAGTGTGATAAATACAAAAAACATATAAATATATATGGTATACATAACTATCTCTCCACAATAACCAATGCATGAGTCTGGAGATAGTTTTTTTTATATCTTCAAAAGCTTCACTTTTTACCAGATCAAGCTAAACTAACTCTTCAAACGACAGATATCAACCAATAAAACATACATAATACAAATGCATAGGATATAGTGTAATCATATATATACTAAAGAGTGTAAAAATAAAATAACAATAATGTGAATTATTTAATATCTCTCATGTTTCATGAAATCGCAGTGTGATGATACTATAAGCATGATGTATATATATCGATAGCATTGTTAAAAGTCTCCGCAATCATCTTTTTTGTGCACTTCCGAGAGTTGATGCGCATCACTTACGGGAAGCATTTGAGATGGCGAACTAGCTACAGAAGCACAACAATCAATCTACATACATATTATACACTATGCAACTCTCTTGTAAACATATTATACCATATGTATAGCTTCTTAAATGTATCACATACTTATAAAATATGGTTTAGTTAACGCATCATCGAAAAACTCTTTGAGTATGAAATTTAGTAAAACTTCTTAAAGAGCAAATATCACAACATGACACACTCACATCAATGATGCCAAGACATATAAAAACAATTGCACACAGTTATGTTTAAATTTACGCATATTTTGTGAAATGCAATATAGATTCAATATCAAAAACCCATTTTAAACACAAACACACAATGGAAAACAATATACCCATTATGCAGACATCATATACTATAAAGATAACACATTCTCCCATAAAATGCAAATTTAATATTCGATAAATTTTATAAAGTCATCTATTATTTTGCCATTCATTAGCTCAATGTATGCATATATCAACTGCATACATCACAATCCACAAATCCTATTTTTGTTATTTTGTCACTTTTTATAACCCTAAATGACCAGGACCCTACACGCTGACTTGCATTATTATTATAAATTATTGCAAAACTATCTTTACGCATTAATCGACGATAGATCTAGATACCTTCTAGACTTCCAATTCTTTAAACACAAAATGGCTGCTAATACTTGAGCCGTCACAGAGCGATACTTAAGAAGATATCAGATACAACCTGTAGCTTTCTGGCTTGATAATGGCCTAGGCAATGCGAAAGCCAATGGAAAAATCGAAAGATTCTGGCCCTCTGTTCCTCTGTTGAGGGCCACACTAATGAAAGCATCGATTTAAGTACTTGGATCTTGACTTACAATAACAAACCACACCTTGAACTCCCAATAAATCCAGAAACTCAAACTTTCTTTACACCTGCACAAATGCTAACACAAGAGGAATTAAATTGGAAACCAGGAATGGATGCTTCTTGGTTTGTTAATGGAGAAGAATTGCCTTTATTTACAGAATAAACATTAATTTTTATTTTTGATGAGTGTAGAAATATTAATTGAATTTGTTCATAAAGCATGGATATCTGACTTCATAGCACATGCTATATTAACTAAGTTAATGTACTTGTTCGTTTCATATGCGTAATTTAGTTAAATATCCACGTTTTTTGAACAAATATACTAGATATTTAACAAGTCACATATTTGTCAGTATTTTGCATGGTGAATGCATATAGTGACCATATATATGGGATTCCATACATGCTTAATGCAAAATATCAACAAATAGCTGAGCAGCATGTGAAATCAATTTGCATTTAAATTTTTGACATATAAATGTTTACATGTCGTTTTTATATGTTTACATGACATGAAATGTCACTTTTGGGCATGATTTCTGTATGCTATGCCATAACTGCAATGTAAGGATAATGCAATTGCCTTTTTGCTACATACCAGTAGTTTGCAATAAATTTAAATAGATATTTGACTAACTCTCAATTTGAGTCGATTGCTCAAATTAGTAAAAATATTGGCCATTCAAAGGACATGATATTCGTCCTTTATTGGCATAAATTAGTACTAACAATCTGCATAATAAAATATCAATATAAAGAAGTTGGTATTTTAAATTTGTGAATTGAAATTTCCTAGTATAAATTGAAAGCTATGTGAGTTCTCAGTGATAGTGCATCATCAACCACATACAATCCACAGCTTATTATAATATTTTAAGACATAATGGAATTTTGATCCTTATATCAATCCACTATGGGTGGTTGTGTTAATCAACAATACATAATAAATAAGTTGGTGTAATTTTACTAAACATAACGAAAACCTATTATATAATTATGATTCAAATTAGATAACGAGTAACAATTTGTTATTTCATTGTTCAATCGCATGGAATATATTTATTTTACTTAAGCTATATATTGCTGCAAATCTAATTGCTCAATAATTATCTCTATACTCACTTTTAAGGATGTGCCACTTTGAAGAATATCTCAAAAACTCAAATTAAAATCCCGCAATAATCACCACTAAATACAGTGCCTGAAGATATAATTATTCATCACATCAAATCGGAAATCCTCCTATTCTATAATAGTGAAACGACTGTTTAAAAAATATTTTCAAAAAATGATCTTTTTATTCAATAGCAACTGATGATGTCATATGTGAAGACATAAACTATTGCAGGTGTATAGATAAACATAATTCGAAGGACAAAAAATGTCTCTAAAGGGTGTTTTTTCAAACGATATCGGTTCGATAAAAATCTCTAAAAATGATTTTCCACCAAAATTTTGTTCCATTTCGATTATTCCATTGAAGGTATAATTCAAAAGAATTGTGATCGAAAGCAAAAAGTGGCATTTGAATACAATTTTGAGGTTCACAAATAACGTGTTTTTTATTTTTGTTGGAGATAATCAATGTTTTTTATGTTTTCGGATCTTAATTCCTTGGATCTGAGGTACTTCGCCCTCAGTTAATTTTTAGATTTAGACATATATTCATTTTACATTGATATAGTATATACTATAGTTTATTTTATATCTATAAAAAAAATGTTTATAAGCTTCGAATTACAATTCTTAGTTAATTAAATATAAAATTCGACTACAGCATATAAAACCGCTATAAAAACAAGAAAATTTGTTTGATATAAAGACAGATTTATGTTATAATACAATTATCAAGAATCATGAAAAATGCATTTCCAAAGAAATCTAGTCGGATATGATAAAATAAGATTACAATGAACCTCTTATTGAGAAAATGCAGCTTGTCAAAGAAAATTTTCACAGATATTTCAAAACTTTTGTGCTTTTCAGATTGATAACACAGTTGTATAAACGACTGATCCTGGATGTGCTGAGTGTGTTCATGCTGACATATGAACCATGAGGTTGGTCGTAGAACTGGCAAAGACAACAATACTTAAGAGCAACGCTACGTTTGAATGCGATGTTGTTTCGATGACAGTGGTCGCGGATGTAGAGCATAGCATCAAGAGCTGTGTGAAAACGACCGCCGTTGCTGTCTGAATAACCAAAAGGAATCAAAACGTCGCGTGTTGTGTGGTATTCTTGACTCTTGAATGGGAATGAAAGGCTAATCAAAGGCTTCATCGTCATTTTTTCCTGATTCGTGTTTGTCTTTGTTGAAGATGATTCATTCTGAGTAGAATTCAACATTTTGAATTTTTGAATCTGTCGAATTTTGTCGGTTTTGACATTTGAATCGTTTTTAATTTCTTTTATTGTCATTGTAATGATAATTTTTTCCATGAAATTTATCAATTGTTTATTCTCATAATTTCAATAGTTGTAACGCATTTAAAAAGTGGAAACATTTTTCAGAGTATTTAAATTTTTCAAGGTTTTCGTTTAAAATGCTCTAATTGTTATAATCAAACACTTTATTTGAGTTCTTCGGTTTGAAAACATTGCGGTTTATGGTTAAAGGTAGCTCTCATTCTCATCTATATATCATAGCAAAGCATATTTAATTAACAAAACGTTAATAATCAAATTCATTCCAAAAATGAACATATTAGAAAGGGTTATATCGAAATTAATGATGAATAAGAATTTTTTCTTGCCAAAATTTGTAGATTCGTGAATTTGAGTAATTTGTTTATCAAAAAAAAAAAATAAATGATCATTTTAAAATTTTGTTTTATTAGATCACGAAACAACTATTTTTCACAGATGTTGAAAAAAAATTGGAAGGAAACTTACTTTGATGATTTCTCTTCAAATATCGGTTATCTTTGATTTGTTCCTTGATATTTCCATCTCTGTTATATGTTTAATATAGTTCACATTATAAAATGGAAAATCTTTGTATCAAATGGTCATAAATTCAAATTCAATTGAACCTTGAATTAATGTCAGCCTTTGGGCCATATTTGACAGAACATGACATTATGAAACTGCAGCAGAAGCATCAATGGGCCAATTGTTTGATGATTCAAATTTTTTGTTTTCAAATTTCGAAATTTTGCTTTTTTTGTCGTTTACAAATGACAGTTGTTGAAACAACCATATGGCTGGACTAGCGAAGCATGGATTAATTGCTTTTTAACAAAATTATAAAACTTGTCTAAATTGTTAAAATTCCAAAATAATAATAGGTATTTTCGAATTCTAACTTTTCTATTTAAATGAAAGCAAGTTATTTGATGCATTTATAAGCACTCACAATGATATTTGTTTAATTTGACAAATTTGTTTATATCCGAACATTTTATTGATTCTTATCAATTCGGTTATAATGGTCCGTTATATCCATATTATTGAAAACGCTTTCAATATGTTGTGGTAAGAATTTATTAAGTCTAAACATAATATCAAAATTTTTTCATAATGAATCTATAGAGGATTCCAAAATTATAGAGTTAATATCAAAGACTGTGAATAGTTAATTATTGCAGTTGAGCATCAATCCATCTAAATCCTTTGAATATATCAATTTAACAAAAACGTTCTTATTCAAAATATAAACTTATAGGAAGCTCAACTTCTTGGAGTTCATTACAAAACAAGCAATAGTTATATTGGCAATGCATGAGTCCTTCTATATGTTGATGAATGCGCATATTTATTATAATCAATATAGGAATATTTAGATGAAAGCATCATTCATAAATAAAATATGAATTCTCACTTTGCAAAGGGCATTTCATGATCGCACAAATGCAAAGATGTATGGTTCATGCAAGGGAATGATTCTTTAATATTTAATAGAATTGATATGGAAGTGGACTGAAATCCAAATCAATAATGTTAAATTTTGTAAATAAAAGCCATTATGAACTCTGCATTGGTATCAATTATAAGATTTGAGTACATTATCCTCAGATTATTATTCCATGTCAACAACACTACATAAAACGTAATTTCTATCCTAAAATCATTGTTTTACCTATTTATTCAGGTAAATTTAATCCATTTCTATTTTATAGAAAAAAATCATGATAAAAAAAAATGGTAAAATATCGTGTTTTGCAAGGCGAAAATGAAGATTTGAATAAATAAATTATTAGAAAATGCTTAAAACTTTGTATTATCATATTCTTCATTTCAAACGATATTTTTTCTTTAAAACGGGATATTCTATATCTTTGTCATGTTTTGAGCATTATTCTTAAATTATTTTTGACAAATAATCACTAAAATTATTGAGCTACTTTTCGATCAAAATCTCTTTTATTGATTTACAACTCATATATTGCCACCAAATACTCTATGCAAAATGCAATTTAATCTATTTAAAATGAAAAAATAACATATAGAAAAATTTCGTTGAAATTGAAAAAATGATCTTAATTCTTTTTGTTAGATTATGAATTGCTTAAATAGTGAAGCCAAAATCTAAATCTTGTAATGTTTTTCTCCAATACAATTGTTATTGTGAAGATAATCAATGATAAAAAAATAAATTAGGGGGCGACACTTTAAATAATTGAACATTTTAAATTTAAAATGAGTAAAGCCGCAGTTCTTGAAGAAATGAAACGCAACGGCGTAAACAGCCATCTACAGGCGATATATGTCGTGGAAATAGCGAAAGCGATCCAAGATTCGAACATTGATTCGCTTAAAATGTTAAAATCTCCAAAACAAGAACAAAGCTACAACTTAGCAAACAAAATTGTGCTCGATTACTTACAAAATCTAAAATTCAATGATGTAATACAGACATTATCGATCGAAACAAAGAATAATTTTGAGAAAGTTAAATCTAATCCTGAAATTGACCTCCAAATACCTAAAAACCAACCAAAAATTAAATTTCTTCTCAAATCCAAGAATAATCAGCAAAAGAAACAAAATAGAGACAACTTGAGAAATCAAATCTCAAATAGACTCCAAAAAATCGAAAAGGAAGACAAAAAACCAGTACTAAAGCAAAATACACAAGAGCAAGATGAAGAGGAACCAGTAATGCAACCAGTTCCTGTAGAAAAACCAAAAGAACAACAAATTAAACTTGAAGAATCTGATTATTCAGTCGACATGGACTTCGATGATTTCACTAAGGCCGAGATAAAGCAGCCTCAGGCACAGCGAAAGAATGTTCCACCTCCAAAGCAACAAGAAGTGAAACAAGAACAATCTGATTATTCGGTCGATATGGATTTGGATGATAAACCAAAAGTTGTCTCTAAACCTAATCAACCAGCTGCTGCACCTGTATTTGAAGTCAAATCAGATGAGTCAGATTTCTCTGTCAACTTGGAATCTTCAGAAGCTCCAAAGGTTGAAACTAAGCCTGCTGAAGCTAAGAAAGCACCACAGAAGGAAGAAGAGTCATTCAGTGGTATGTCTGACTTTGCGGAAGAAGCACCAATGCCAGTTCAGAAGCCTCAACCACAGAAACAAAGGATGGATACTTCTTCAGGCATGAATTTCAGCTTCCCAGAGTCAGATAACTCCGTCGAAGTTCCAAAGAAAGTTACTGCACCAGTGCAGTCAAAGGAAGATGAATCTAGTGGTGTCCTGGACTTCGATGAAGAAATCGTTCAAATACAGAACACCAAATTCAGGGCATTTCCTCAAGAAGAGTCAACATCGGGCCTCGGAGATCTCAACTTCTCCTCCGAAGAGCCAAAGAAGCCTGCTGCAAAACCAGCTCAGCAGACACAGAAATCTCAAAAGAGTGCCATTGAAGAAACAAGTTCGATGAACTTTGACTTCGACATGGACAGCGAAGAAGATAATAAACCTTCGAAAGTTGTTCAACAACATAAACCCGCGACACCAGCAAAGCCAGCAACACCTGCAAAACAGGCTACTCCTGCTTCAAAGAATCCTGCAGTCAAGGATAGCGAATCAGATATTGATGTTGAATTCTCATCTGATGATGTCGATTTCGACTTGTAATGTGTTTATGATATTATTGATTATAAAATATTTTATTTTGCAAAATCGAAATAATCTTAAAAACAATGCAAAGTTCAGGATATTTTAATATAATCAAATGGTATATAAAAAAGGTTCGTTCAAAAACGAATGGATGATCGCATTTGAAAGTAGAAAAATGAGTTTGATCAAGATCTGTTGTTTCAGAGAATGTATTTTGATGCTGAGTGACCACTATAGCAATCAGAAACAATAACTGTAGCATAATATGGATAAAAAGTAATCGGTATTTTGAAAGTTGGATTTTTTAATGAAGAAAATAAGGTGAGAAACATGTATAAAGAATTGATATTCGGAATTGTTTATGTAATTGCATAATTGAAAGCCAAGTTTAATGTTTGATGAAGCATCTGAAAATTCAGATGATGGAGAAATGATTATAATGTTTGTTGTTTACAAATGTTGAATATTGAATAGTTGAATTTGAATCCATAAAAACAACATTAAGAACGCAATAGCGACATGTTTTTGCAGATGATTCGTTGTTGATTGATGATATGTTAAATTTCCGTTTTCCTGATATCTTTCATCACCTGATTCAATGATAGTTCATTGAATGATTGTATTGTCAAATTGAAGAGTTTTAGAACTTAAAACCGCAATAATTGAAGCATTTTAATTAGAAAACAAACATTTAGATTTCACATACATCTTCAGCATTTGATGTACGATCGAGAATCTTATTAAAGCTTTCATGCCTCTTTTTAATAAATCTTTCCTTATCCTCCGCATTCATTGATATCCACAAGGATCGTCATATCAGTCGATGATTCTTGTTTTTGTTCGAATTCCGATGAAGGAAAGACTCTCCTCTATCTGCTTCACCTTCTTTCTGACTATTCGAACTCACTAATTGTGAGATACTCAGAATATTTCTTATGACTTCCATACTCCATTTTGAGTTAGATTTGGCATTGTTCAGTTATCCGAATCGGAACGAGCATTAATTTCAGGAAATCTCTGACAAGCTTCGATTTAACAACCAGATCAACATTTGATTTCATTCCAAGTGCAAAACAAACATTAAAACCGACAATATTGATTTCAGCTTTCTCACCAAAAACAATATCGATCCAAAGAATTCTGTAGAGCATCGATGATTTTTCTGTTTTGTTAAATTCTTTCTATTGATCAAAAACAATTGCGCTATTGAGCTATCTATTCCAATACTTTCTAAATAATCCCATAGTTTATCGTGACTCCATTTATTAACAAATTCTCGTTTCTTGTTCTCCAATGTTGTTGATTTCTTCTTCGATAACATAGGAAAATGTTCTGAAATATTTGAGAAATTTTCACGATTTTGTTCTTGCAAATTGAACAATTCCTTCATTGTATACATAAACACGCAATGGATTCAATGAAGGAACCGCAACATAGCATCTAAAATCAAACTTGAAACCTTTGACAAGCAATGGTTTGTCAATATATTTTTGGACTATTAGTTTGCCTTCTTATATTATATTATACATCCTTTGTTATGTACATTGTTGATTGATCACCGACTTTTGGTGTTCTAACAATCCAAATATCTTCTTCTGTTTTCTCTTGATTAAATTTTTCACCATTACCACTATTCTTCAGGCAAAAGATATGTTTTTGGATAAAATGATGGAAATTTGCCAGCAGTAGCTGCATGATTAGTCATTGTTGCGTGCATTGCTAGTTTAGAGCTCAAAAAGCCAGAAAATTGAAAATGTTCGATTTGTTGGAAGGGAAGCAATGATTTATATATTTCTTGTGCGATATTATTACCTATGATCAATGATGCAATATTGATATCATCTGTTTTCGAAAATCCAGAAGCTTCTAAAATATGGTGATATAAAGTTGGCACAAAACCAGCTTCATAATAGATTTATAAGAAAAAGTAATTATGAAAGTGTTTTGTTTTCTAACAAAATAAGATATATTCCAAATATGGAATACATCTCATAAAAATATAATTTCTCAAAAATATTGATCAATGACAACCACTAATTTTAATATATTTCAATGTTCAATACTTTTGTGATGATTACAATAAGACTTTTGAAAGGAATATAGACTTTTGAAATTTTCACATCAATAATCTTTCTATTATACAATATTTTCCAGTATTTTCAGCATTTTTTGACACAGTAGTGTTGAAAAATTCAGCAAAATTAGATGTAATCATGTTATATATAAAATCATATTGTATTTTAAGATATTAAACAAATATACTGACGCGCGGTTTAAAGTACAGTAAATTTTATTTTTGAATAAAATAAGACCATTTGATTAGTAATAGTATGTACATTATATATACAAAATATCTAGCAAATCGCCACATGAGATTCTGAGAAAAATTGAGATGAAATTTTTTAAGGATTGAAAACTATTTTCAACCAACGGGCTTCCCCACATGCATTCCCAAATGGGGAAAAATTATATTTTACAATAAAAAGTGTTTTTTTTTTGGAAAATGGGGAAAACTTTTTACAGTGGGGAATCATATATTAGATGGGGAAATACACTGCGAATTCATGGTTTTAATTTCAAAGAAAACTAAATACCTTTCTCCGTATCCCCATCTTTCTCCATTTTTCCTCTCAATTCCCACAAAAGGTGACATAAAATTGAATTAATCCGCCACGCATTTTTTAGTTGGGAAAATTTGAGAGTCATAGGCAGCAAAAAATGGGGATTTCGTAGTTTTATTGCTTGTAATGTAATAAATCAATGCTATTTTTGCTTTTTGATAAATTCAGAATTTTTAGTTCATTTATTTGTGTTTGTCATATAGCCGGCGGCTTTGCCTCCGGCCACGATTTTTTTTTTTTTTTTTTTTTGTTGGTTCCCTCATTGGGGAAAAACTTAAATAATGCACTAAAAGTACCCCGCAAACCAGATGGTTGAGAAGTTTTTACTTGTGCTAAGTTTTATCTTGCTATTTTTATTTTTGGGACTGGGACAAAATAGAACAACGTGCTTTTCTGACATGTAACTTTTTTTGGCATGTAAAGTCAGGATGTCAAAATAAGGGAAAGTGACGTGTTTGCGCGGGAAAAAATGGAAAAGTGTCAATAGGTTGAAATGGATTGAACTCAATGTTGGAAGCCAAAGAAGACTTCATTATGAGTAGTTGTGACTCATTGTGAAGGATTACCTGGTGATCTAGCAGAGATGCATCCAGATGCCTATTCAACAGAAGCATGATTCGATGCATAGCGAGGTCGGCCTGAGACTTCCAAAGCCCTCGAGTGGCCAAACCAGGCCCTAACAAGAACACACTTATTGATTCAATTTTTAATACACATTACATTTTCACTTTTGATATTACTATATTATTATTTTTTTTTTTCTATTTTTTATTTTTTCACAGATACCTTTTTCATTACAAGATTATTTTCATATTATTACTTATTCTCATAATTATTAATATATCATTAAATTCATAATTAATTGTT
>JALKBU010000791.1:0-24513 GCA_023091735.1 Trichomonas tenax | reverse complement strand
TTTAACTTATTTAGTATTTCCATTTATTTTAATAAGAAATTGGTGCTTTTCAGGGGTGCTGAGTATGTTTATAGCATTTGATTGTCTATTTAACTTGAGGATCTCAATGCCTCCATGAAATTTCAGCTAATTTTGACATGTAAAATAACGAAAGTCACTATTTTTGACATTTATTATCTGATATTTGTCATATAAAGTCGATAATTTGATATGTAATATTATCAATGAACAAATTTTGTGTGAACCTGTGGTAGTATAACGATTGGTATGCTCGATGCATGAGCAAAGGAATGCCGTTTGACTCCTGCGAGTAGCATATTTTTTCTTTTCTATTTTTTTGTTTTTCTAGGGGAACTATAGCAAAAATAAGCGAGCGAACGCTATAATAGTGAGATGTATTTGTTATAATCATCAAAGAGATTCATAACAGAAGCAAATTAATGATTTGTAATGGGTTTCTGTTTGTAATCATATCAT
The DNA here is from genome assembly GCA_023091735.1 of Trichomonas tenax. Taxonomy (NCBI): domain Eukaryota; phylum Parabasalia; order Trichomonadida; family Trichomonadidae; genus Trichomonas; species Trichomonas tenax. The sequence continues at coordinate 24,036 of JALKBU010000791.1, read as the reverse complement.
GATTAAGTAATACCTTGCTAAGATCATGAAACAGACTGCACCACTAAAATCAGCACCCACAAAAAGCACGTAAATGTTTCATCAGATTCGTCCAGGAATGGGGTTACGCGTTAAAAATCGCAAAACTCAAAAAGGTCAACGAGAAAAAAGTGGAGCCTAAATATTCCAGTCTTAAAATTTTTTTATTTGATCAATAGTTTTTGATGTCAAATTAATTTAAAGCATCATTAGAAGTGATAGATAACACCATAAAAATTGAATAATAAAAATTAGTTGATAAAAATCACACAGCATAACACAAATATACTAGAAACAGAAGAAATTTTTGGAAAAAAAGAAAACTAACAAATCAAAAAAATTCAAATTTGAAGGAGAAATAATCGTTGGTCCAAATGAGTTCTGGAGCATATATTCCCCCTCACTTAAGAAACAGAGCGCCACAACCGGCAGCACAGCCAGCGCCACATCCGGCGCCAAGGCAAGACTACCGTCCTTACCCCGATAACGGAGGCTTTAGGCGCGATAATCAACGTTACAATCGCTACGATGTTCCATATCAGCATCCGGTTCGTCCGGGCACATCAGGCGGATATGATAATCAAATCTCACGCAGCAGATCCATGCCAGCGCCAATGCAAAACGTAACAGACGAAGAAATTATCGAAATGTTCAACAGAAATAAGCAAAGCACAGACGGACCCGATATTTCAGTCTACGAAGGTGCCGACGTCAGGGTTGAATCAGGAATCAGAATTGACCAGATTTCTGATTTTCCAGGATGCGGCATCCGAAATGAAGTTCTCAAAAATGTTGCACGTAACGGATATAAAATACCAACACCTGTTCAACGCTATTCTATTCCTTACATTTTAGAAGGTGAAGATTTGATTGTTACCTCACAAACAGGTTCAGGTAAAACCGCCGCCTTCATGCTGCCGGTTATTACGCAGCTTGTCGGAACTTGCCACTCAAGGAATCCTTCTTGCGTTTGTTTGTGCCCAACTCGCGAACTTGCAATTCAAATCTTCGAAGAAACAAGAAAATTCTGCAAAGGAACAGATCTCAAGACAACATGTGTCTTCGGCGGCGCACCAATTACCGACCAAATTCACAATTTACAACGCGGCATTGATATTGTTATTGCAACACCAGGTCGTCTCATTGATATTCTCAAACAGCGTTGCATTACACTCCACGAGGTTCGCTTTTTGATCCTCGATGAAGCTGATAGAATGTTAGATATGGGTTTCGAGCCTCAAATGCAGGAAGTTATCAATGGCTGGGATATGCCACCACCAGAGCAGCGCCAGACAATGCTTTTCTCCGCGACATTCCCAGAAGGTGTCAAGAATCTCGCAAGAGATTTCATGAGACAAGATGTTTCACGCATTTCAGTTGGTATGCAGGATGCACCAAAGTCCATTGAACAGAGATTCATTTATTGCTCAGAGGTTGACAAATTCTCAGAGTTGTTAGGAATTATCAGGGAAGTTGACGGCCCAACACTTGTCTTTGCTGAACGTAAGGTCTCTGTCGATCGTATTGAACAGTTTCTTTACGAAGAACAGACCGCTGTCGTTGCCATTCACGGTGAACGTCAAATGAATCAGAGATTGGCTGCTTTACATCAGTTTACGACCGGCCAGGCAAACATTATGGTCGCTACAGATGTCGCATCCCGTGGTCTCGATATCAGCAATGTTGCACACGTCATCAATCTCGACCTTCCAACAGATCTCGACACATACACACACAGAATCGGTAGAACAGGCAGAGCCGGTAAGCGCGGTCTTGCTACATCGTTCTTCAATGAGTCTAACAACGCTTTCCTTGCTCAACTCGTTGCTCACCTTCACTCAAAGAATCTTCCAATTCCAGAGGGTTTGGAGGAGTACGAGCAGAGTGGTGCCTTGAGAAGAGTCCCAGTCGGCAAGGGCGGCGGTGGCGCTGGCGGCAGATCAGGCTACGGCGGAAGCTTGACGAGATCTAACTCTGGCTACGGAGGTGGCTATGGTGGCGGATATGGAAGAGGATACTACTAAGATTTGTGAATAATATTATTTTGTTAATATTTTCATTTTTATATTATTTTGATATTTCGATGTAACATGGCGAAAATCAATATTTTATCTTTCAGTTTATAAATTATAAAAATATTTGTAATATACTGTTGCAATTCTAATTAATTTGTAATATACTGTTGAAATTAGAATTAATTATTTTCTCCATTTATTCCATTTACAAATTACAACATGCAGCTTCATTGGATTTAATAACAAATGTGATTGATTTCATATTGCAAAAATGTGATTTTGTTTTGACCAATTTTATTTTCGTGTCATAATTTAATAATATATCAGCCAAAACTCAGAATGAGATGAATATTTTTTTGTCATCATATAGAGTGACATCAGATTTGAGTTTCGAATATTCAAAATATATAAAAATCTGACTAAGAAAAGTTGTTAATCGTATAGTAGTATTGATCAATATCAGTATTTTGATTTGAATAATTCACAAAAATTTAGGCCATTAAGATAACAAAAATATTAAAATCGAAAGATAGAATCACTTAAAATTCAAATTATCTGTTTTCTCCCAACAATCAAGTAAATCATCTTCTTTTTCATCGATAGTAAATGAGAACAATGTTGATAGCTTTTTTTCTTGTCGACGCTGTTCTAAATATACAGGTTTCTGGATTTCAACTTGTGGCTGACTATATTTTCTGTCTTGGAATGCAAGATTTTGATCTGAAAATATCGTAGAAATCGGCTTAAATGGACCATTCATTGATCCTTTGCAGACAGCTAAAGATGTTGATATATACTTTTTGTCGAGCCATGCGCGCATCTGATGGGGGAGATATGGACCAAGAATGAGGCCCGTGGGATCTTTGTAGAACCAAGAATTCGCTAATTCTTCATCTGAGAATGGTTTTGCGGCGTCAATCTTTTTACCTTTTGGCGATGCGCGGAGTTGGCGTTTTGTCTGTGTTGTTAGGACTTGGCGTGGTGAAGATTTTGCATTAAGAATACTCGCAGGAACATTTATTTCGGAATTTGGCGGCTTGAATGTGTTGCACTCAGGATTTTGGACGTCTTTTATGTAGATATTTTCGTGTGACATAAGTTCTGTTGGCGCTTGAGAAATTGTTGAAGGTTTGTACGTATTTAGTATCTCTTGTATAGAATATCGCGGACTCAGCACTTGCAGCGGGTTGTCTGTTTCGTCATCTTCGCTGCCTGAAGACTTCAAAGCAGCAAATCTACTCATTAATTTTTGTCAAAAACGCACTTTTGTAAATTTACATTACATTTTCCACTTTACATGTCATTTGTAAACATAATTTTTTTACAAATCAAAATTTTTATTTTACATGGCATTTTCACTTTACACGTCATATATCAAATAATATTTTACAATTTCTATACTTTACGTGTCATTTGGAAATTTCAAAAAAAAGTGGCATAATATTTTTACGAAAATGATGACAGGTTATTAAAATATTGCAGAGAAGCTTCTCCGATTGTTGCAATCAAGTCTTCATGCGAAGTGATATATGGTGCTTCGGAAACAGATTATTGCTTCCTACCAGTCAAAAATTCGATCATTGGACTTCGTTTTGATTCAGATTCCAATCTTTCATCTATCGAACGATATGCATTTTATTATTGCCAAAAGATCGAAGAGGTTGATCTTTCTAACTGTTCAAAATTGACTATAATTAAATATGCTGCTTTTCATAATTGCTCTTCAATCACAAAATTCATTCTTCTACCAAATCTACAAACGATAGAGACATTTGCTTTATACGGTTTGTCAATCACGTCAATTAGAATACCTGCAAGTGTCATTAGAATTGATGCATCCGGTTTTGCAAATTGCAAAAAATTACAAACCGCTGAATTTGAACATAATAGTTTACTTCCAAAACTAGAAACCAACATTTTTGATGGTTCACATATTTCTCATTTTATCATTCCAAAAAGTGTTAATTTTATTTCTGGTATTGCATTTCGGTATATTTATACAGTTACATCAATAGATATTGATCCTAAAAAATGGTAATTTTGTTGTTGATAATAACGTTGCAGTATACAATTCAGCAAGAACTAAGATTTGTTATTTTGCATCTGGAATTACAGGATCGTTCACAATTCCAAACACAGTGACAGAAATTGGATTTGGATGCTTTTGCTCATCGAGTCTATCAACTCTCATTGTTCCAAATGCAGTGACGAAAATACTTGATCATGCATTCCTATTAAGCAGAATTAGTTCCTTCACTCTTCCGGACTCAATAACATCTATCGGGATTAATACTTTCTCTGATTGTACTCGATTAAAGAATATTTGTTTGTACTTGTCTAAGATTACTGAGATTAGTGAACGTATGTTCCAAAGAACGGGATTAACAAGCATTGTCATTCCAGAGAGTGTTACAAATATTGTAGATTATGCATTCCGAGAATGCCCAGATTTAGTTGATATATACCTCCCATCAAATATTAAGAATATAGGAAGAGGTGTTATTGCGAACTCTCCGAAAGCCCATTATTCGTTTCCCGATGGATCGTCAATCCTCATTGTAGATGATTTACTTATGGACGTCAGCAACACTTTCATCTCACATTACTTTGGGAAGAATGAGATAGTGACAATTCCAGCGTCTGTTACAACAATCAAAGCATCTGCATTCAAAGACAAAACATCAATCACCAAAATGCGATGTTCAGGAAATTCACAACTCCATTACATCAACGACTATGCATTCAAAGGATGCACTAAACTTTTGAAGTTCTTTGATTTCCCGTTGATCAAAGCAATCGGTCAACTTGCATTTTCAAGATCGAGTATAAATCAAGAGATAATATTTGGGAACTATCTAAACAGCATTGGCGATGGTTCTTTCGGTTACACATTGATTACTTCAGTTGAGTTCAGATCACAAGTTGCATTGAGTATAAAAAGCAATGCATTCAATTCATGCTCGCGACTGATAAAGTTGATTTTTAATACAACATCTAGGATTATTATTGGCGATTATGTGTTTGCAGGTGCTCAGAAATTGACTTCAGTTACAATACCTTCTTCGATTGAAAGTGTTGGTGTTGGATGTTTACAGAGCTGTGGATTGACATCAGTCAAATTCTGAGCTAACAGTCAGAGCTCACGAAGACTTCATATCACACTGCATCAATTGGACACTTTCACACCAGAGATTATTCCTTCGTACATGTTCGATGACTGTACAGCTCTGTCTGATTTTATATTCCCGAACAACATCATCCCTGTCGGTGTCCAGTCATTTCAAAACACTCGAATCGTCGACCTTCCAGACACAGTAACAAGCCTTGGTCGCGAATGCTTCAAAGGCTGCAAGCTGCTTAGCGAATTGTGTATTAGGGATTCCTCTCTGCTCGAGACAATCGATTATGGTGTTTTCGACGGATGCCAGAGCTTCTCTAAGATCAGCAGCTTCAGCTCTATTAACTTCGTCAGCGACTTCGGTGCACTCTACAACAAGATGAAGACAGAGATGATTGTTTTCCCTCCTGCATAATTGACTATTTTCTTCTCTCTTGCATTCACAGTGAAGTCTATTGCCGACAGTGCATTCATCGGATGCATCAATCTGAAGACTGTCCTCATTCCAGACAACGGTGTCACATACATAGGCAGGAGTTCATTCCAAGGATGCGTTAATCTTCAGAACATAAACATCCCTCTTTGTGTTTCTACCATCGGCGAGAATCCATTCCTTGGATGCACTAAACTGTCGTATGGAATGATCATCGAGAACAAAACCAAAGCATTTCGGAACCAACTCATTTCTGCTTCCAATTCGAGCACTTCGTGATTGCGATTTCAACAGCTGCATTGTTAAAGTCAACAGATACAACTACATAAGTCTCTATGTTATGATAGTTATGTAATCATTAATTTGCGTATTATTTTTTATTGTTCCAGTTGTTTGCGCCAAAGAAATCAATAAATCTCAACTTCCCTTATATGTGAATTTAAAGGGACAAGTACCCAATTTAACAATGAAATATTTTCCTCCAAATTAATTATGATCCATTGTTAGAAAAAGACTATGAAAAGTATCATTTAAAAATAATCCGAATCAATCATCTTGTGTTCAAAATTGATTCAGTTCATTATGTGGCACAGTAGAGATCATCATGTTTTGTTATATAACTGTAATTTTTTGAATATTTATTCGAATGCAACTTTTGATAAAAGAAAAAGAATTTAATGAATCGTTGATGGAAATTATCCTGTTATAGATCTCTAAAGCAGCATATCTTGCCGTGCTATCCATGTTAATTTATAGTCATATTATGGAATATACGATTATTTTCGTGCTCTGTCAGGCTCGTAAAACGTTCCAAATAACCTAGAAATACAATAATGATATAGGAGTGTGAATCTTTTCACCAAAGGAAAATGAATCAATGATGATAAATAACTTAAATTCATTCTTCGAAACTGAAACGCAAAATCATGAGTATTCAATTTTTTTGATACATTCAATGAATGGGAAAGGATTATCCTATATAGATGAAGGATTGCCACAGTCATTTTTTTATGAAAAAATTGACATTTCAGATAAGAAAGTTTTTTTGAATCAATACAACAATAAGATGTCATCAAGGAATTGATCCTGATTGGGATAAATTCGGAGATCCATTCGTTAATCCATTACATAAATCAAAATGGAAATATTTATGTAACAATTGTTGAATTCGACAACTTTCACAACAATGGCATCTTACGAATTACTAATACTCAAGGTCATACTGTTTTGGTCTCAAAATCATATTTTTTTGAATTCGAGTTCTTCAAGCCATGGCGGATCTATTTATGTTGCCAATGGTAACTGCATTCAGTATCGTGTCTGTAGCATTGGATCTTCTTCACAATCCAGCTTTGCTGGACACTCATTTGTCACTACAACCCAAGAAAATTATGCCATTCAATCGACTATTTCAAGGTACGGCAGCTTCAATAGTGGAGTTTATCTACTGGGTGGAACACAGTTAGTTGATTCCACCAATGTTTCTCATGGATACTGCACTGTAAATGAAGCCATCGCATTTTATGAACAACCGCAATCAGCAATGATGAATTACTCATCAATTGTGAATAACACAGCTGATAGCCAATGTATTCTATGGCATCAAGATAGTACACATTGCGTTCGTTATTGCAATATCAATATGAATATTCTAAAAAATATTCCTAAACAATATGGAATTGTTTGTAGTCAAGATTGCGATATTGAACTGTGTTTTTGCTGCTTTTCACTCAATGAAGGACCATCCTTCTTCACTCATTATGATAATGGAAATTATACTGTTTATAATTGTTTTATTGATAGTAATAATGATATCTCACTAACAACTTCAGAATATTTTATTTCATTACTAAAAACAAAATTTCTTTTTTTAATCTTCGTCATCTTTCTTTAGGAGCTTGTGTTCCGGAGTATTCAATGAAATTAATTATTGCAAATAAATATCTATTTCCATTATGCTTCAAAATCTTAGCCTCTATTCTAGTCTTTTGTGTCATATATTATTAAACCTATTTCATCATTTCATGATTTGTTTGAGTTGTTTCGGATCAGCATATAATGATGAAAAAGCTATTTGATTATGTTGTTTTCTTGTATAGCAATGATTTTCCTTCTTGTAAATAATAAAGTTAAGCTTTCAAATTTTCATTGCCCAATTTTTCATGATTGGACTGAATTTTTTTAATACTCATAACTACAAACTTATATACGAAAAGAATGTTTTTATACGAAGCTCGGCATCAAACCATTTTGTTTCATTTTACACATTAATAAATCTAGATATTGATGAAGCAATTGTTTTGAATGAAACAATCTCAACTACAAAATTACTTGCAGAAGATGATTTGCATTCTAAATGCAAGCGTTTTGGAAATGGAGGTTCACTCATTTTCAGAAAGAAGGTGAATGCACTCAAAATCGCATTAAAATTCAGTATTACATTTATCAATCCATATATCCTCCATCTTATTACAATGTATCATAAATAAACTTAATATAAGTATTTAGGATGAAAATAAAATGTTTGTATCCGTTAACCTTAGTTATAAATTGAAATGTTTTTTGTTCTTTTCTCGATGAAAAAAGAGACATAGTTGAATAACGATTATTTCAAATTAAATTTTACATATAATGCCGCATGCAAACCCTACAATTTTAGTCTAAATAAAGGAAATTAATTATTCGAATTATGGGGAGCATCGAGTGGCGTTCATGATACATTTCAATATAAACACCTTGGTGGGTATGTATCAGCAATATTGAGATTAGACAAAACAGAATTATTTTCGATATTAAATGGAGAAAAAGGCCAAATTTACCCAAACGCAAATCGCAGAACATGCGGAGGCGGTGGTAAAGGGGGCATTGCGGTTAAAACATTCCAGAATGGAAGCTCCGGGGTGGTGCAACACGATTATATCGCAGTTGCGGCGGGCGCAGGAGGCTTTGTTGGATGGAATTGGTTAGCTAATACATTTTTATTACCTCATGCAGTAGGTATAACGTCAGCTAGTAACGGATTTAATTGGTCAACTTATTATGTTTGCGCGAATCAAACTTTTGGAACTTTTGATGGTAATGGACAAGACTGTGCTAATGGAGTTGACTTTTCACGAAGTAGTGGGGTGGCTACAGAGGTGGTTTCTCTCTTCCATCTGTGAAAACAAAATCTTTTCAGAATAGTTTTGGAACAAGAGGTTCTTCATATATATCAGGACATCCTCAATGTACAAAACATAGTAAAATATCTTTTTCTAATCCTGTAGTATTGTCTGGAAGTGATTATATCATTCAATCAGATGGTTCTGGAGCACAGGGTCATTATGGAAATGGATTTATGAGAATTAGGTTTTTTGTCTGCGGTGAATTGTATTCAAAGTTGTTCTAATTTGAATTTATCGAGTCGAATGTTATTGATGTCCATTCATTCTCTTATATGAATGACATATAAATATAGCCAATGACTAAAAATGAGCTATTGATATATTCTTCTCATTAACATATTTGCTGAAAAATTTCTATTTAGATTTCAAAAGATATCTTCCTCATTCAGTGTTTCTAATGCATTCACTAGTCGCCTCCTAGTACTAAAGATTTGGAAATATTAAGCATTCAGCTGAATAATAGGATAATCATGATGACGAAAAATCAAAAATGCGTGTGAATGATGTTATTCAATTTTGGCTATTGAATAGAACTGCTTCGAGCTGTTTGTGTGTTCTTATGCATTAAATTTATTCCAAAAGCATTTCTAATGAGAGGTATTTAGAAATCTGCCATGTAATTACAAAACGTCAGAATGTAATAAATTTATGACACGTAAAGCAAAAAAGTGAACGTTATTTCAGATTTCTATGACTGCGATCTTTCAAGCAGCGGAATCTGATAATCTTGAAGAGCTGAAGAAACTGCTCGACGAGGGTACAGACATATACACAGCAAACTTTGACGTTCATTTTTCTTATATGGTGAAACTCTTTTGCATATGGCCGCGAAATGTAACTCTATTAACGTTATAAACTTCTTAATTGAAAAGAAAATGGATTTAGAGGCAAAGACTGAAGGATATATTCATTAATTTCTTATGAAGACACTCCTTTACAAATTGCAATTCAAGAGGGAAAAACTGAAGCTTTTTATGCACTTATTAAGTCCGGAGCTGATATAAACACAGAAAATATCGAAGGTGAAACACCTGTTTTTACAGCAATTCGCTTCAAGCGACCAGAATTTCTCGAATATTTGCTTCAAAACGGAGCAGATGGAAATCACAAGAATAAATCCGATGAAACACCATTATCTATCGCCGTGCAATTCAAGAGCACAACGTTAACAAAGCCACTCATGGATATTCACGTCGATCAGAATATTAAAGGAATTTCTCAAGACAAAATCAAGAATATTATGTCACTTCCAATGTCATCGCGCGAAGCGAAAGTAACTCCTGAAATATTATCATCAGAAATGCCATCAGCAAGAAATAAAGCTCCAAGAAGTTACGATGACCCAATGGTCGATTTGTTCGAGTACTGCATCACCAATAACTTCAAGGAGCTCGAGAAGAACATTGAAGGAGTCAATGTTAACAAGCCTTTCTTCGATAATGAAACTTTACTTCACGCTGCTGTTGAGAATGACGCTTATGAGTGCGCGAATATGCTTCTTGGCTATGGCGCTAATGTGAATGCACAGACAAAGACATTCTTAGATCCCCCTTTGCATATGGCCATTCTAAATAACAATTCAGAGATAATTGAACTGCTTATTTCCAGTGGTGCTGATCTTGAGTTGCAGAATGCTGAAGGCGAATCCGCAATTTTCATTGCAGTAAGAACTGGAAATATCGAACTCGTTAAACAGTTCATTGTTAAGCAAGTTAACATCAATACATTCAATAATGACAGCCTCACACCGACGTCGGCCGCAATTTCGCTCCATCAGACAGCAATCGCTAAATTATTACTTCAAAGCGGTGCCACAGCTTCTCTTGGTCGCACAAACTGCTTCTCACACGCTATGGAGCTTGGAGAATCCGATATCTGTGAAGCAATTCGTGAAGCTGATCCATCATTGGCTCGCGCAGCAATGTCATCACTCAATGCAGATCTTCCTCCTCCACCTGCTTCTTTGTTCGCTTATATTCGTCAGAAGAACGTTGCGGCCATCAAGAAGCTTCTGTCGAACCGCTACGACTTGAACTCTCCACAACCAGATGGTTTGCCGCTTCTTCGCGCCATCGAGAGTGGAAGCTTCGATGTTGTCAAAGCTGTCGCCAATGGCGGTGCTGATGTTGAAATTGGAGGAAAGGAACTTCCATTGTTTGTTGCCGCAAGATCAGGCAACGAAAAGATTGTTGAATATTTATTACAGAATGGCGCTGATCCACGTGCTATTAATGAAGATAATGAAAATGCTTTATTCCCGGCTGTTAGATCTAATAATATTCACGTAGTGCAGCTTATCCTGCTGCAAGAATGCAACATGGATCAGGTAAATAACTCAGGAATGACACCACTTTATAACGCTGTCGGTATTAGATCACTTCCTATTGTTGAAGCATTGCTTGCAGCTGGTGCTGACCCGAATACACAAGGACATTCACCATTCAAGCTCGCCCAAGACCTTAAGATGGCTGAAATCATCAACGCTCTTGTTGGCGCTGGCGCTAAGGCTCATATAAAGAGAGCTCCAAGGAGAACAAGACAACAAGCTAATGTTCTCGCATTATCACAACCAATAAGAGTTAGAACACCTCTTAAACCAGAACATGGAAGATGCTGCATGTGTGGAACTAAGAGTCATATGCTTAAACTCATTCCTTGTGGACACGCTGTTGTTTGCAGAGATTGCCTTGAAAAGTTTGTTAATAAGAGATCGCAGTGCCCAATATGCTCTATGGGATTCTACGCCACGTCTGCATTCAACTAAACAGATATTTATTTATTCCCTCTTCAAAAATCTCGAATTTTTTTCTCAACACTACATCAAAAAAAAATTATTTTTTTAACAATTCCATTTCTTTAAAATGAAAGCAGTTTTCAAATGCTGTATAACAACATCATGCTATTCCAAGTGTATATTTTCTGAAGCTATTTACATCTTTCTTTTGGAAAAGAACATCAAAATACTCATCTCAAAAAAAACGGCTTTCCTACATTTTGATATTTCGATGTTAATAATTCAATAATATAATCTCAATAATCAAGTGCTACATTATACACATTGTATATTACTATATTTTTATGTTCAGTTTATTTGATATTGTTTCTGTAACGATATAATTTAAACTTCTTTTGCTCGGAAAATTTTAAAGAAATAAGGTTATAATATAAATAACCTTTTTTGGAAAAATGAATAAAAACGAAAATCCATTTAGAAATTGTATATACAGATATCAAATACACAAAAATTTTCATAAAAATCTCCCAAATTTTTTTTTCTGTGTCTTGGTCAAGGAATCAAAAATGTCGACTCCAGAAGGAGAGGCATCAGCGATGCCAGAGGGTCCAGATTACCGCTTTGTCAAGATTTTCCCGCAGAGACAGACATATTTGAGGAATAATTTCCCGCAAGTCACAGAGCCAATCGTGAAATATCTTAAACTCGATATCAGATACAACACAAAAGAGCACCGCGTTGAGCTCAGAACGAACCAATTAACGTCAAATCCAAATGCTATGACAAAAGCAATCGATTTTCTCAACGCTATCAATGCAGGTTTTCAAATTGCTGACGCTCTCGCTTTGATTCGCCTCGAGGACATCTTCATGGACGTTTTCCATATCACAGACATCAAAGATCTCCAAGGAGACAACCTTTCACGCGCTGTTTCTAGAGTTGCTGGTAAAAACGGCCAAATCATGTACACAATCGAGAACGCGACACACACACGTATTTCATTGCAAGATACAAAAGTTCACATTCTCGGTGCTATTAATAATGTTCGTATGGCTCGCCGCGTTATTTGTGACCTTGTTATGGGATCACCTGCAAACAAGATATACAACAAGCTTCAGAACTTCCAGGCCTGGCAGAAGCGTCAATACTAATTTTTTATTTATTATTATAGAAATAAAGTCTTTTTGTCCAAATGTTTAAATCAAAATACTATACATGAAATCTATTCTATATTTAGAGAACAAACGCATTCACACAAAAATCTAATATCTATCAACAAATAATCAGTAACTATACTATAATAACTTCTAAAACATAATTTAATTGAACTGCATTTTCTGTTTTGTGATGATTTTGATATGTGCAATGCAGTTATTCGTTCGAAAATTCATTTTTTGTAACATCGACAGAAGTTTGAATAATAATTAAGAAAGATCACTATAAAAAGTATTTACATTGACATTTGGCTATTAGCCGTGAATTAAAGCCTTTAAAATTCATTAGTTGAGAATTGATTTCGAGATTTCATTATTTTTAAATGTGTTTAGAAAGCTATCACAGTATATTTTGCTTTTAAATATAAATTTAAAGATATTGTATATTATTCAATCAACTAATTTTATCTTTTTCACATGAATTTCTTTATATCAAAATTTAATGATGTGTTATGAGGCTTTAGAAAAAAAAAAAAAAACATAGGCTTACATTCTAGAATAGAATAATTTTATTAAATACACACATAAAATTAAAAACAAATAATTATAAACAAAAATATCTAAGTACGCTTGACACCATTCATTATTGAAGACATTGAATACGTCGCCTGTTTTGTATGGATATACTTCGCATCATTCGGTGTTGGGATTTTCACGCAGTTTACATCCCATGAAGGAGGGATATATTCTTTTCCTTTTCCATTTTTAGACAAGCATTCTTCATCAGACACAACAAACTTCTCAATACCCATTGCTTCATTTCTTTCATTGAGAGCTTGATTAATATCTCTTGTTGCTTTATTTCTTGATGGAAATGATGTCATTAGCGGCGCAGGACGGTTAGATTTGAGTCTTTGCTGTCTATTTTCATCGCTTGCTTCAGAAAAGAAATACAAATTTCTTTTTGTTGCTGATGATTTAGTTTTTTCGAGATTATCACTATCGCTATCTTCGACTACCGGTTTTTCATCGTCATTTAACTCAAGTTGAGGCTGTTTTTGTGGAGATTTCTTTGATTTTATTGGACTTCTTCTTGATCTTGTTCTAAGTGGCTTTGTAGGTTCTCTAAGTGGCGCATCTTCATTTGTAAGTGATGACATGCTTTGATTCGATGATGAAGCTGATATAAAATTAGATTTCCTCTCTGGTGGATTATTTGGTGAGTTTGTAGAGATGTTAGATGAGTTGTTCCTTGACAAAGTCCTTTTTCGAACATTTGGCTTCGTTATAACTTTTGATAGCTTCTTTTCGACATTTGATTGTTTACTTTCTTCAACATTTGCAGGAGAGTAGTCATCTTTACTTTCTTTCCCTATGCTTTCGACTGCTTGTTGATTCCAGTTCGAATTGCTTTGTTTCGGAGGATTTTGATCATCAGAATTTGTATTTGTGTCGGTTGAAATTGAAGATGCGTATTTCAACTGCCTCAATCTCTGATTCGCGTGTGCGTGAAAATCAGGCGGTGGTTTTGGTAATTTAGATTTTGATTTTTTAGGTGGTGGTTCTGGAGTGCTCAATTCCATATCATCGAGATTTTTACTGTCATTGCTTTTCTTTGGTGCTGGTTGTGGAGGTTTATGTTGACCTTCTGGAACAGAAAATTGTATTTGACTTGGAGACTCGTCATCTGTTGTCTCCAAATACTTGCTATTGCCGAATTTGTACTTATTTGATGGTGAGTTTTGATTTTGATTTGTTCCATTCGAATTTTTGTGTTTATCATAGTCTAAAACTTTGTCAATTTCAATAACGCCTGTATTTGTGATATTAAGCTTTCCGTTTGATTCCTCGAGGGCCTTCATTTGCTGCTGTGACTCTAAAATCTTATTAACGGATAATTTATGTCTCGAAATCGAGCTTCCTGACGCCTTTTTCGATAACACTTCAGGCTTTTTGTCATCGTTGTGTGATGACTTCGTGTGTTTGCTGTCCGGCTCCTTTCTGGATGACCGAGACTGCATTTGTTGTCACTTTTATTAATGTTTACAAAACTGAAGCAGTTTTCTTTATATTTTAAATAAAATTAATCACAGATATTTGATAAATGACTTCATGGTTTCACTTTTTCTCATATAACTTGTGCCCTTTCTTTTCATAATCACCTGTAGCACAAACGGCGTCACTGAATTTTGTACGCCTACTCAAACATCTCGATTTTTCTCCACCAGTATGAATATTTAAGGTCTAATTTTAGTGGCAAATGAAAAATTTTCCCATCTAAAATGCTGTGGATATATAAAGCATGAAAAATATATTATTCAATATTATATCAAAAAAATGTCTTGATTTATTTTGATGTTAACTGACGGATTATCATTACTCATGTTGTTTGCATGCTGTGTGGATGAAAAGTAAGGGCTGCAAATTAAGATTAAATATTTTGCGAATAAAACGCAACACATTTTTATCCTGTAAGTCCAACATTTAGTAGACACTGATTTGGTTGCGTTGAAAATGGACAAATCAAGTGAATAATAACGAGATAAAATCAGGATTACTAAAAATGAACAGATTGGGTATTGATATTTAATAGGATACATATGCAGGTGATAAGCCATCATATCATTATCATCGCATTCAGCTTTATCTCACCCTTTTTAACAAAAGATTATTTAATTTTTTTTAATCATAAATACTTTTGTTGCATTTTTTCATTGAAATAGAGACTTAGAGCTATTTTAATTCAGCAATTTATTTTCAAAATATATACACATATTATATATGAAGCAAGAACATATGTTAACAAAAATATTTGGCGGGAAAATTGTAAAAGTGACAGAAATATCATGGTCAGCAAATACACAACAGAAGTCATAGCAATACATGGAAGTAGTGTTCCTTGTGGCGTTGTGGCACCAGATGCTTGTAGTTGGTGATCACAATTTTAATTTGCAAATAAGCTCATTCAGTACAAATCAGATCGAAGCAAGCTTGCAACAAATTCAGTTACAATAACTATCTATCACTACACATTTCCTAGCATACAAGCAAGCTTGTCTCGATCTGATTTGTACTGAATGAGCCTGTTTCGATTTAATTTGTCAAATTTGTGATCACCAACTACAAGCATCTGGTGCCACAACGCCACAAGGAGCACTAGAAAATTCAGTGACGCCTATTAAATTAATATATTCAATATCTTAATAAAATAGCTTTAAACTATTCTACAAGGTATTACATGCTCATTGGTGTATGATTCAATGCTTTAGAGTGCTCAAAGATACTCAATTGTGCTGAAACAAGCATGTTGTCAATTTTGCGCACGGGGCCATTTAACCCATTGCGCAGCATGCAGATTTTGCAAGAAACACACATCCTTGGGATGATCACATAGAAAACACACATATAGGTATACTATCACCTATGTTTATCTGAATACAAGCAGATGACTGGCCTGTGAGTCTCGTTTAATTAGTCCATAGGCTGTCACTTTTTTAACATAGAGATCGTTCATTCTATCAATGAAGGAAAGTCACAAAGACATGGCACACACGTAAACTATACCAGCATCATTAGCCAATTAAATTTCCATATGATTTTATGTCTTATCTCTATTTTTGTTTTTGATCAATACTCTATTTCATCTAAAATGGGCTCTATCTCTATATTTATTATTTCCTAACAACAGACATCTCTTATACAATATGAAACACATTGTGTTAGGCTTTTATATTGCTTATTGTGATACAGATCGAAATCTGGCATAGATTAAAACTCTTAATTCAAGATCAAAAACATCACATTCATAAAATTCTATATCGAAAAAATATGATCTCATATTAGAAACAGTTAGTTGTCGATATTTTTATACAATCATTAAATATGATATCATTGCCCTCAAACTAGATACTGCAACAAACACTATTACATAATCCGCATAGGCATAGTGCAACTGATTGGGTGTTGAAGTGAGTAAAAATTCTTTTATTTAATACCGAAAAGCCCAAAAAAAAATGAGTGTTTCGCCCCCTCAATTTTCACCTCATCTTGTATGTCCTCACTGATCCATTATTGTTGCCAAATGATAAGTTTTTGGAACATATTTGATGACCCGCAAATGAGCACGAAATGGAGTAAAACAATAATGTAGTTAGTTGCAAGTAACCATTAGATAGTTAAAAATACAAATAAAAGAAAAAGTAGATTGTAACCATTAGCATTATTTTACTTAATTTCACTCTTATGGTTCCCTCCATTCCGAAGCAAGTCTTGTATTGCGATTTTAATGCGTAAAATAGCAGTTAGACGGGTTTTCCTTGGGATTGTACACTTCATACCTTTTATTTACAAGACAAATATCCTATTCTTACACGACAAAAATCTTTTTACATGACAAATTCGATACCTCACTTTTTCCTCTTGATATTTCTGAAATTTACATGGCACCAATTTGGTATTTTACATGTCAAAATTCATGGCGAGATCACAAAATGTGACATAATGACTTTTGGCCAAAAACCTGCAGGAACAGGAGCGTTCGGATCATCTACAACCGGCGGTTTTACATACGGAGCAGGAGCAACTGGATCCACTTCCACAACTGGTAATAAGTATGGAACAGGAACTTCATCATTTGGAACATCTACATTTGGTTCTACAGGTGGTTTTGGCACTCAAAAAGCTCCTCAGTACACAGCGCAGCTCAAAAAGGACCCAGTCTTCGAAAGACTGTGGAATATTCGATCTGCGTACAATCCCGAGTCAACAGGATATAAATTCTGCTACGTTTTCTACAACAAGAAGACGAACGATCAACCTCCGAAGTGCCCAGCGAACATCGAGCTCAACGACTGGGTAAAAATCATGGAAGATTGCCCAGATCCAGAGCACCTCGTTCCAACTGCTGTCTACGGCTTTGCAGCTCTCCACAAGAGAGTTGAAGCCCAGAAAGCTATCGAAAAGGAATTATCTCAAAGAATGGCATTAATTCAGTCTAAATTACGCGAAATGTCAGCATACTACGCCACTGAGCTCTGCGGCACACTTGAGCAAATCAAACAGAACACAACAATCATTTCACAGTTGATGATGGAAGTTGTCGAGAAAGAAGAAGTCGAACGTAACCAAGGAAACAACCTGAATGACGCCGAAAGGCGAATGTTGACAAAGCTCGAACAGCAGCACTTAGATTTGAACCGCCCCGGAATGTTCAACAGTGCAATTTCAAATCTCAGAGTTAAAAGCCAAATGATGAAAGACAGACAAAAGCAGCATTCTCAGATGTCCGTAGATAGAGAGACACTTCGAATTCTTGCCGCTGCCCTTAAAAACAACCAAGATGCGATCGAAGCATTAGAAACAACAACAAAGAAGGTCAAACGAGTTGTCGACACACTTGACACATCAATTTCCGATCTTAAATAGAGTTATTTTGTATATAAGTTTATAAAAATATTATTAGATTAAATTTATTAGAGAACAAAACATTGTTTTTTATATAATGATCACTTATAGTCTATACTTGATATTTACAAAGTTTTTAATAATAAAAATGCTTTTTGAAATTATATTCACGTATAAATCATAACATAGAGACTCATATACTTATACCTGTGAACTTTGAGAATGCATGTATTAAAATTGCATTCATGGAGTGCACGAATTGGAACAGAGGCAGAAATGAGTTGATCTCTGAATGATTGAGTTTTGTTTTCAAAAATCATTCCACATGAAAGTTTAGAACATCCAAGAAATGCATTTTCTCCAACAGTCTCTACACAGAGAGGAATGCTGATATTTTGCAGGTTTGTGCATCCTTGGAAGGCACTTCTTCCGATGTATATTACACCGTTATCTGGAATGAGAACTGTTTTGAGATTCACACATCCAATGAACGCGCTGTCTGCAATCGATTTGACTGTATATACAAGAGAAAAGAAACTTGTTGTGGAAGCAGGAGGAAATACAATCATTTGGGTCTTTTCTTTATTATATAAAGCACCAAAGTCACTAATGAAATTCATAGAACGAAAGCTGTTTATCTTTGAGAAGCTTGCGCAACCTTCGAATACATAATTAATAACTTCGAGTCGAGAAGATGTATTAATTCTGAGCTCCTTGAGGATCTTGCATCCTTTGAAGCATTGTCTTCCAAGTTCTGTAACCGGGTCTGGAAGGTCAGCAAGAGTAATCTGAGTGTTTTGGAATGAAAGGACGCCAATAGAAACAATGTTGATTGGAAAAGTGAAGCTCGATAATGATGTGCATCCATCAAATGTATACGCAGGAATTGTTGCTGGCGTGAAGATATTGTTCGATAATAATGGAAGTCTTCGAGATGTTGGATTGGATGTTCCAAATGTAATAGATGTTAATCTGCAGTTTTGGAAACATCCCATCCCAACTTTTGTGACAAGAGTTGGAATATTTATCGATCTTAAGCTTTGACATCCGGAAAAAACATAGTCACCAAGTACAACATTTGATGTTGTATTGAAATTCAATGAATATAAACTCAAACATGATTTAAACGCATTCGAACCTATGTTCAAAGATGAAGCTGATCTAAATTCGACAGACGCAACAAGAGTCACACCAAATGCATCATTTCCTATATTATTGAGTGACTTACCAAATGCAATAACTTGGTTTAATTTAGTTGAATAAAAAGCGAACAGGCCAATCGATATGATTGAAGGAAAATCGAAGAAAGTTTGTAAGCTGCTGCAGCCTTGAAATGCAAAGTCATTGATATATTTAAGTTTGGAAATTCAAGCGCATTTCACATTTGTAATAGATGTTTTATCTTTGACGATGCTTTGATTGTAACAACAGATTCGGGAATTGTGATAGTAACATTGTTGCTAAAGTACTGCGATATGAAAGTTTTGTTCACATCCATCAACAAATCATCTTGAATATGAATTGATGAATCATTCGTAAACAAATAATAAGCCTTTGGGGACATCAAAATCACTCCTCCGCCGATGTTTTTGATGTTTGTCGGAAGATATATATCAACCAAATTTGGACATTCTGAAAATGCAAAATCTTCAATCGTTTCTACACCATCAGGTATGACGATACTTGTTAGCATAGACATTTTGAACAAAGAATTTGAAATTGCAGTTATTTTTGCTGACAAAAGAATATTTTTCAAGTTAACACAACACTTGAAAGAGTTTATCCCAATTTTAGTAATAGAATCAGGAAGTGTGAATGAACTGATGAGACTAAATCCAAATACATAGTCTTGTATTTCTGTGCACGGACTTAAAATGATTAATGTTGATAATCTTGATGTATAAAAACATCCTCGAAATAAAGTTGTAACGGTATTCAGAACAGTGAAAGATCCGGTGATACTACATGCAAAAGCATAAATCGTTGTACGAGATGGATTATAAATTGCATTTTTATTATCAGTTACAAAATTAGGATTCCCAGGCTCAACATCAATTGAAATTAATTTATAATTTGCTTGAAATGCCATTCCTGTGATGTAGTTAACATTCCTTGGAATAATTATACTAGAGAGATTACAATGGTTAAACAGATTGATATCAAAACTAGTTAGCAGACAATTTGATTCGAATTCAACTGTTTTCAGATTACTATTAAATGCTAAGCTTGCAACTTGGATTGTAACAACGCTTGCTGGGATTTTGAAAGATTAGATTGACAAGAATGAAATCGAATATGTTTCAATAGTTTTCTAGTTGCCTGGAAGAACAAATAATGCGATCGAACCACAATATCGAAAAGCAGAATATTTTATAATATTCAATTTTGAGCAATTGGAAAGATCAATTTCTCTTATTTGGTTACAGTCGCGGGATGCATGGACTTCGATCGATGTTAGATTAGAATCTGAGTTAAAACGAACGCCAATTATTGTATCTTTTACTGGAAAGAAGCAATAATCCGTCTCCGAAGCACCATATATGACTTCGCATGACGATTTGATTGTAACAATTGGTGAAGATTCTCTGCAATATTTAAGTAATCTTCATTTTAGTTTTTATTAATTAAAATGTCACTTTTCAACCACCTTTTTTGATCAATTTGATTTTTTGAGACCTGTCACCTTTCCGCAACTTGATGCAACTATAAACCATTCAATCTCACTTTTTGTTCGGTCTGATAAAATTTTGGTTGATTTAACACCATATTCTTCTTTAAGTCCTTTTGTATCTTTGATTTCATCAAAGAAAATCATAATTTTCATTCTGGTTACCGAGATACAAATCGCATCTTTGTTCCAGTTTGAAACCATGGTGTTATCTATTGTTGACGTATGCTCTATATTCTATATGTATCAATGCCACCATCCAAGCACGTTATTGTCGGTAAGACCGAAATCTCGAAAAAATTATCTTTTTCTACAGTGCGTATTGAGAAGATTTGATACACTATAATGATATACATCAGCATCCTTATGCAAAATCACTATTCATAATACTCAAATCGTCACAATGATGCACGTTTATAATATATGCGAAATATAACAATTCGATTTTAAGAAACAACTAACTCACAAATACATTAAATGCATTACGCTGTATGATTTGTGTATAGTAAGTGCACATAAATATACTTTTCGATATTTTGCATTATTAAATTAATCGAGCTCGTCTTTAATATCATTGGATTTACATTATTTGTTTCTTCTAATGAATACTATCTTATTGTATAATGAATTACAGCCCAAAATATTCACACAAAAAATAGATTTTTGCAATCATCTAGATGATGTAGATCAACTGACAATATGCATTTTAGATATAGAATATATAGAAAAAACAGTATATATGAGCTATAAAACATGTTTATTCAAAGATATGATAAAAACCTAAAATAGGAATATATATATTTTGGGCATCCATCGGTTTCTTCAATTGGACATATTCTCTCAAGGTATGTAATTTCAATTCTAGATATAAATGTTAGCTATAGGATGTTTGAGATTTTTTGAACATTGAAAAGTATAAATCGTCTTATGTGCTTGCTTGATACATTGTAGCTCATCGAATACATTCATAACCAAGTGCAACTTTGAAAATAACGCAAATTGTGAAACAACAATTAAAAATTATGGATCACTTCAAACAATAGTTGATCAATGTTATTTTAATCCACTTCAAGCATCAAAATCCGGTGTTACTGTACAAAATAACGCTAACAAAGCATTGAATCTTAATCTTTCACACTTCTATACAAAGGGATGTATATTTGAAATCCGAAATATCAAAGAGATCAAATACAAAGCAATACACGACTTTCCTTTCTTAATGTTTAATATTTGCTAAAAATTAGTTTATATTCTTGATTTAACTATAAATCAATAGGCAATATCATTATAGTGTTGACTTGTTCCATAATAGCATCTCATTATAATGATATTTAAAACAAAATTCTTTTGATCAAAATAATTCTGCTGCAATAAATAAGTATAACACAAAATATTAAACAATGACGTAGTTAATTTACTAACCTCTTAAAACAAAGTAATTACTCTAATGTTCCTGGGGAATAAGAATATCTTCTATTAACATTGACACTCGCTCTTCCAAACGGATTCCTTCTTATATTTCGAACATGATTCTGATAGTCTGGATCTCCAGGCATTGGAGGAAGTTGTGCAATTTGTGCATCTGGAGATTTCTGGCTGATATCATGAGAGAGCTGAAGTGTCGACATGTTTCTAGATGTTGATTGAAGTATGCTGATGTCTTCTTTTTGCATGTTGATGAAATTAATCATTCTCTGGACTTTTTCGTACTCCTCAGTAACACTGAAGACCTTGGCTCTCGTATTTGTATAGTTATTGATCGTTTCTTTGAGTTCTTCAATATGATCAGCACAAAATTGTGAACATTTTTCTACAAGACTATCGTAGAATTTATTTGTAGCGGCATTTTCGGCCTTTTCGACAATTTGATTTTCGCGGTATTCCTTTAGAACTTTTTCGAGATTTTTCTCGAGCATTGATTTCCTCGATTCGAGGCGAGACAATTCGCTCTTCAAGCTCTTGATCTCATCCCTCTCTTTTTGGTACTGCTGTTCAAGTAATTTTGGATTATTTTCAGGATCTACTTGTTTTGGCTCATCTTCTTGCGGCGAATGGAGCTTTTTCAGCTGCTCCAAACGCGCCTGTAATTCTGCATTCTCGCTTTGAAGTTTTTGAAGACGAGAAAATGCTTCTTGATTCAATTCCATAGTTTTTATTTTAAGGTTAATTTTTATTTTCATTATTTTCTAAACATAGTACTTACATAACATGTGTATTTGATTTTTAATATTATTTCGAAAAAATATTTTTTAAAGTCTAAATTCCTTTAAAAATAGCATAAAAATAGCATTCACATATATATTAAATTCTATTTATCATCATTTTTGATTTTTTTCCTAAAGATTTATTAAAATTTAGGATGATTTTATAACGAAAAATCAAAATTTAAATTTCGCACATGAATCAATCGAGTATTTCACCAAAATTTCTGAAAAATAAAATTTCGATCGAAATTAATTGGAGGTATTAGATGTATATTTCATCTAAATTCAAAATTTATCAAAATATTGCAAAATTTATTATTCTTTACGAATTGTCAAAAACAAAAGATCAAATTATGCACATATTCACTGTCATCACATGCCTCAAAGTTCATCTACATATTACGCATCTTCATTTTTTGCAAACATTGATGTTTTTAATATAAGCATTTGATATTTTGATAAAAGAATCAATGTGAGTTCAATTAATCGGTCTCAATGCATTTTAAAATGAATGTATTTCGATTTGTACAATGATTTACGCTGAATTCATTCAATGAAATTTGAAATTAAGTAATTGTCAAAAAAAAATTGCGCTCAGGACAGATGGAGTCACAACTCCCATTGTCATTCGAACTGTCTTATGTCCTTGAAACGGCATGGACAATTCGATATCTGGCCATAATGTTTTGTTATTTTCATCAGGAAGTTGATTGTCATAGCCGAGATATAAATCGTATTTGAAGAAATAAATGCAGAATGCAAGAAATAGTGTTCGCTTTTACCTTATATCACTCATTGTATGCACTCAAGCACAATGCAGTTATATTTAGCTTCATAATTACGAAGTAATTCGGCTCCACTTTTTTTTTCGTTGACCTTTTTGAGTTTTGCGATTTTTAACGAGTAATCCCCATTCCTGGACGAATCTGATGAAACATTTACGTGCTTTTTGGAGGTAATTATTCTAGTGGTGCAATCTGTTTCATGATCTTAGCAAGGTATTACTTAATCATGATATGATTACAAACAGAAACCCATTACAAATCATTAATTGGCTTCTGTTATGAATCTCTTTGATGATTATAACAAATACATCTCACTATTATAGCGTTCGCTCGCTTATTT
>JALKBU010000790.1:0-24544 GCA_023091735.1 Trichomonas tenax | reverse complement strand
TCTCTCAGATCTGCTTAAGCTCATGATTTAATTGGTATTAAAAAATAATATTTTAAATTTTTATCCAATATAAAACTATGACAGACTTTGAAACTCTGAAATCGACATTAAAGGAAGAAATATTAAATGAACTCAAAGCAACAACGAAAACAAGAAAGTCTAAAAAGACTGAACAAGCTGATGAAGGATTTACATCCCTAGAACGGGCTAAAGCCCTTGAGGCACAAAGTGCCAAAGAGAAACCAGTTAAGCCTAAACGTAAGTGTACAGAAAAACAATTAGCAGCACTTGCTGCAGGACGACAGAAGAATCCGAGGTGGATTGCAAAAAGAATGAAGGAAGAAGAACGGGCTAAAGCCCGTGAGGGACAAAGTCCCGAAGCTAAGAAGAAAGAAGAGGAACAGAAGACCGCTTAAAATCATTTCTATAATTTATTTTTCACCTCTTTCCCGAAAATATTTTTTGACCAACAATGACAAAATAAATTATATCATATATTTAAAATAAAAAATTAACGCTGATTTTGAAATTAATGAAAAATTTAATTCCCTATAGAGGAGAGTGGGCTCTTTTTAAGAGCTTAACATTTTATAAAGTCATAAGTTTTATTTTTAACGTCCGATGTCAAATATTCTAAAAATAAATTATATCCTATATTTAAAATAAAAAAATTAACGCTGATTTTGAAATTAATGAAAAATTTAATCCCTACATGGGGGGACCCGATTATGCATCAATGACTCTGGCAAGGTCTGATATACGTTATGATCACAGGCATTCAACATTTCGCAATGTGATGACGCAGTCGTCACATTGCGAAATGTTTATTACTAACTAAACGTTGAAAATGTTTCTGAATCGATTGCTGGAACATATATTAATTTAATGGATTTCAAAGAAAATAACGGATATAAGGAAGTTAACTTTGAACTTAATGTTCCTATTGAAGATCTTTTGTGTTTACAAGCTTTCGATATGTTTGTTAATAAAATTATTGGTGAACTTGAATTGAAATTTTATCCAAGATCTAAGGGATTAGTTTGGTGTTCTATAAACCCAGAAAAAGTTAAGGATTATAAGCTAATAAGAAAAAATAAACAAATTGATGGTATATTTACAAAAAATTCCTTCAGAATGTTTTACATATTAATTTATTAAGATAAATAATACAGCAAAATGTATCGTAAAATTTTCTAAAACAACAACTGGTTCTTCTAACGATATAATTCAATATACTGCAACCTCAGGAAATCTTAAGTTAATTGTTAATAGTATGTCCATTACAATGCTTAAGTCCAATATGTTTGGATTTAATATTACTGATAATACTTTATCATTAATTCGTAACCAATTATCAAATTCACCATTAATTATTCCATCACAAGAATTAGAATATAACGCATTTCCATTAGCTGCCACAGTAGCTGGTGTACAATCAACAGTTAACATGCCATTGAATAACGTAACATGTATTTCAGTAATGTTCCCTAAACATAATAACGTTTATACGGTTTTCGAAAATCCTATTTATGATAATATCCAATTAACAGTTAATGGTAAAAATATACCAGATCAAGTTATTTCCCACTAACCTCCAAAAATATAAATTTTTATGACTTATGCATTAACCTATTCATATGAACGGTTTCTGAAATACTTGATTTAAAAATGATGTTTTATTTCCGAAATCTCCAAAATGTTTTCTTATTTTGTCATTTTTCCATTCATTATTATCCATTATTCCTAATTCCAATATTGAAATTGATTCCAAATTTTGAGAGCATTATGCGCATATCCAAATATTCGGCGATTCTAACTAATTCGGGTATTCCATTATTGTCACTTTTCGGCCTATTTTTGGCATATGGAATAACCGTCATTATTCCAAATAAAAAATTAAATAATAAAAAATTAACTGAGTTTTTCCCACTATATATATATTAGTTATTGTCTCCACTATATATAGTTACAAAAAGTGACAACTAACCCCCTACATTTACTACTTAGGTCTATTCTTTCTCTCACTAATTTCTAAAATCAACTATAGAAGATCATGGTACATTAGATGCATTCTCAAGCTCCATTAATCAATTAAAGAAAGATATGAAATAAATAATTCGAGATAAAAACACATGACATAAAAAGCTTGTTGTTTTGCTCTTTGTTATTGCATTACATGGTTGGAAGTATATCATTGAGAAACTGTGCTTATTAGTCATATGTTCTTTATGCTCTATAAAATATATACTATTAAAATTATTTACGATAAATTAGAAATGAAATAAGTGTGTTTAGGTTGGTATTGCCCTTGCCTTTCTTTCATGAATATCTCTTATTTCCTTGAACTCTTTATTAATCAGATTTCCTAGTTCAAGAATTATTAAAGGGACACGAGAAAGAATACCTTTTTGGTTTAACAAATTTGGGTCAATAGCAAATCCTTTGAAAATATATTTGGCAATATTGGAATAATGGATGTAAGTATCATTGTCAAATTGGAGGTATTCTTTGCCTAAGGATGTTGTTGGTTCAACGTGTGAGTATGAAGCAATAACCGTCTTCTGAAAGATGATAATACGTTTGAGTTTTGGAATATCATCTGGAAGTGTTGCATCATCGCTGGCAAACTTATCTTGCAAAGCTTTTTCGGAAAGGGCATCCTGTAACTTTCCAATTTCATTCTTTAATTTCGTGATGGCTTCATCTTTCTCGGAAAGGGCATCCTGTAACTTTCCAATTTCATTCTCTAATTTCGTGATGACTTCATCTTTCTTGAAAAGCCCTTTGCGCAATTCTCCAAAAACATACTCGGGAAAGACAAAGTGAATATTGTTTGTATCGATCCCTTTTTGGATAAAATTATTGATAGAGCCAAATAAGTGCTCTAAAGCGTAATCAATTGGGCATTTGTTGTATTCGTCTTCAGAGTTAATGATCTCTTTAAGTTCATGATATTTGGAAAGAATGTGTTCGATAAGTTGAAGATTTGATGAAAGAAAACAAAGATGGAAAATGTTTTGGCCATGGATGTTGGTTGCGGTAAGAAGAGAGTTGCATTTATCAATAAGGTAGTCAAAAATATCAACACTGGAAAAGTTTTTGTTGAAACAACAAAGATGAACTAAATTGTTGCAGTCATTATCAACTTGTTGGATGCTGTATTCGTTGATGCTAAGAAAGTATGAAAGAATATTTAACTGGCCGTAAATCACTGAAAGTTGGACTGGTGAGAAAGGGATTTGGTCGAATGGTTTTGTTGCCAAGTACAAAATACCACGGATGCTCTTAATTGTGTCGATGTCATTGCATTTGATCAGTTCTTTGATCCTGAGACTCTGTTTCGGAAGATCCATCAATAAATAAAAAAATGTTGTCAAAAAAATGAAAAATTTATTGTGGTGTATATAGCTTTAGAATGCTATGTAGATCCTATATAACCTAAAATATTTCCTAAATAAAACAGAGTTTTCCCCTTTATCCCGCGACTTTATTAATCTATTTATATTTTTATTAGTATGAAATGAAACCAATTTTTAAAATAATTGAAAAAGATGAAAACAAAGAAGAACATGAGGATGAAGATTCAAATATAATTAAATTTAAACAACGAGAAATAAAAATAATCAAACCAATTACCGAGTCATTAATATTTGAATCAGTTGATGAATTTAATGAGTATTATAATAAAAATAAAGAAATTTTTGATGAACTCACAACATGCAAATTAAAAAAAAATGTTTAAAATTAATAGTTTCAAAGTTACAAAAATAAATGGTATAGTAAGTTTAAAATCTATTTCTCAATCAAGAGTTACTGCATTAATGAAAATAGAAGATTTAACAAAAAGAATAAACATTATTGAAGATAGAATAAATCAATTCGTTGAAGTTCTAAATAGTAACCTCTAAAGAGTATCCTGGTCAATTTCATTTTCGGACCAGTCTTCATCAATATTACATTTCTCTGCAAGTTTATTTACTCTTTTGACTCTATCATCATGCAATCTCTTTTCTAATTTCTTTTGCAATTTTTCATAGCTCTTTGAGCCTGGATCTTTGAATCTTCTCCTAATTCTCGAACTTTAGAAGGATGAAATTTAAACCCATTATATCCTCTCGTTTCAGTTTTAATCATAAGACAACACAAATTTTTACATATTGGTAATCGTTTAAACCATTTATCCGTTAAGTTTGTCACAAATAATAATTCATGTAATAGCTCCCATATTTTTCCAATATCTACTAATTGACCATCAAATGCAAAAGCAATTGGTTTAATATTATATTTTCCTTTATAAAATAAACTTTCGACATAATCACAAAAGTAAACACTAACTTGTTTAACATCATTCAAAATTGGATTTAATGTTTCAATTAATTTATTGACAGTGACATACTGAAATTCTGAGCTCATTTCTTACGAATTAAAAAAATAAATTATTTCAAAAAAGAAGAAAAAATTTAAACATGAAAGAAGGATTTACATTTTCCATATTCTTTAAAATGTTTTCTAATACATAATGAATGCCAATTGTTATAAGAAATTAAATAAATTTTATTTTTATCTTTGCATCTTTCATCATTTCCAATATATTTATATTTTAATTTAGTTTTTGTGTTTTCATAGTCTTCATGATTCAATACTTCACAATCTTCTTTTAAAAATTGATGTTTTATGTAATCAGGGTTTAAAACTTTTCTGTTCACTTTTCCGCTTTTACAATTTATTTTTTTATAAAAGTAAATACTAATTTCATCTTCTTTTGGTTCATCTATTACTTTAATTTCATTGTCAGAAAGTTTTAGTCCTTTATGTTCAAAATTTCCTTTTTGGAATCTTTCCCATGTTGTTATATACATCTTTCCATCATATTTATATGTCATTTCTGAATTAAAATTTTCATATTTCGTTATTAATTCACAACCTTCTTTTCTAAATTTTTCTTTAATCTATTCAGGATTTAGACCACAACCTAATAGTTGAGGTATTGACACATCTTTAGATTCTTGTTTTTCAAAGTCCTTAATTGACTTTTTAATGTATTTATTCATTCGCCCGGGTGGGATTGTTAACATCTATATATAGTTGCTTTTATACTAATTAAAAATTAAATAATAAAAAAATTAACTTAGTTTTTCCCACTATATATTAGTTATTGTCCCACTATATATAGTTACAAAAAGTGGCAAAAGACCCGCAACATATACTACTATATTCAAAAGGCTCTTCAAAGCCTTATTGATGCAATTGGAAATTCGGTTGAAAATTCTCCAGAAGATTTGATTTCATTGGATGAAATGGATTCAAATGGATTCATAAGTTCAATGCAGTTGAAAAGTTTCTCAAATGATGAAATAGATCTGAAGAAACGAAATAAAATAATTATGGCGAACGACTAGAAAAATCCAAATTCTTCATAGGATCCAGAAGAAGAAAGCGCTATATCCAAAAGCTCTGAGCGCAAATCTTTTCCAAATCCTATTATTGCAATATCACAAAAGAGACGCGGTAGCCCACGAAAAATTCAAGTACAGATTCGCCTACTCCCGTTGCTAGCTCTATCGTTGAAACAGTTTATAGAAACAAATTGATCTTGAATAAGCCTATTTTAAGCATTTCACGCACTAATACTAACTATTGCAAGTACATGTATGAGCATAAATTGCGCTAATTTGAGTAGTAACAGTGAAATAACCCAGAAAGAAGATTTTTTTTTGAAAAATAATTGTCATCTGACGCATCAAAAAGTTGGAAAATTGAAGGAAAAACAATCGTTGTTTCCACTTTTTTGACCCGCGAGAAGCACCCTATTTAATAAGTATAATAATATTAATACCGTTATTATAGAAAGACAAATTAATAATAATACTGTGGCTATGGAATTGATGTATTTATTTGTATCATGTATTTATAATTATTGTAAAAATATTATTTTATTTGATCCAAAACAAAAGTTCGCAAAACTTAGCATCAATTATACTAAAACGAATAAACAACATAAGAAACTATCAACAAATATAATACGAAACTATATGTCTAAATATTATCCAAATAAATTAGATGAATTTAATTCTTATAAGAAATTAGATGATATATTCTGATAGCATATTTATGTTATTTGTACATTTATATAATAATGATAAATCCAAATTAATGTACTGATAATCTGATTTTATTTTTGTTAATATATTTCGGTATATTTGTAGTGTCCCCATGTCACCAGATAAAAATGATTCTCTAAAAAGTTTGGCACCTAGGCAATCTGGCTACCAATAAATAATAACCCAAAAATAATAATACTATGTTATGGAAAAAAACAATATTTTATCTACAACTAAAGGGCACGACATAGCACAAATGTTCACAGAAGATATATATGAAAACGTATTAGATGATTTGTTTATAAAAGTCTCACAAGAAGATATGATTGGAAACAACTCTGTGAATCTCTATAACTATTTAAAGCATGATGATGGAAAGGGCAAAACTACTGGTAAAGCTATATTAGTTAATGAGATCGATAACCTTGCTGTAGTATATAAGCATATAAATCCTTTAATCCATAATATAAGTTATTAAACGTATATTTACTATAATCAGTTATTTGTCTAGTTTGTTCAGGTAAATATTTACATCTTTTTCTATGAATTGTATTCTTATCACACCACATAAGATTATTAATATGATTATCTTTAATATCTCCGTTAATATGTGTTACGTATTTATATTCATCAGGATTTTCTAAAAACATATCTGCTATTATTTTATGTTTGAAATAACTTTTATTATGTAGTTTAACTAATTTCTAATGGTTTTAATCTTAATGCTTTATCACATGGCATTGCTTCTAACAATCTATTATAATATTCACCAATCCATAGATCAAATGGTGTTTTAGATGCTTCTATAATATCTTGTTTAGCTTCTGTCATTGGTAAACTTCATGGATTAAATTCTTTGATATCTTTATTAATAAAACACGTGAGTAAGTCATTATAAAAATCATTATTAAATACTTTAAACATACTATCCCAAAACTTATAATTACCTTTATATTTACCATTACATGCTAAAACTACATATCGTCTATCACCGTTTTCTATTTTAACAGGATATGGGTTATTACTTACAAATATAAAGTTAGCAACGTTTTCAGCTGTTCGTCTGGGTTGAAACTTCATATTAATTCTGATTTCTTTATCTGTAATAATAGATTTCAATGAATTGAAGTTTGCTAATTTATCATCACCAACGTTTTTAAGTTCATTAAGTACTATTAACATCTTAGCTTCAACAATACTATTGAAAGATCCTGTTAATTCACTAATCTCAGTACAGTTCTTAATACTAGGCCGTGTGTTTTTTGCAAAGTCTGCATGCTGTGCAATGGGTTAAATGACCCAGTTCGCAAAATTGACAACACGCTTGTTTCAGCACAATTGAGTGTCTTTGAGCATTTTAAAGCATCTAATCATACACCAATGAGCATATAATACCTTATAAAAGAGTTTTAAGCTATTTTATTAAGGTATTGAATATTTTAATTAAATAAAATGACAAATCTTTCAATAAACACACTTCCTAAGATATATAAACAATATGCACTATACATTCTTTGTAGAAAACTCATATTTTTGGTTGTTCTAAATCCTCGCGATGCTGATATTATCAAAACTCTATTCATCCTCATCCACATCACTATACAGTGAATGAAGGATGATGATATTGTGGAAAAACTATATATTATCGGTAAACTTTACGCGATGACGCAAATCAGAGCATTTCAATAGCTTTATGATATTGCATAAGTATGAATATGATATGTTTTTGTGTTTTGTGTGAAGGGTACACTGTTTAATGCACTCTACACACTTGAAAATGTCCATCGATAAATACCTAACACTAAAAATGACTATAGATAACTATTCTTCAATTTTACATGTCCAATTATGTGTATAACTGGATAAATTGGATCGAAATATAGATGTTTCTGTTAAAATAAAGCATAATTGCCCATTTATGTATTTTTGAGTAATTTTAAAGCTTACAGTATCTATGTTGATCACTCATTCATGTTCTAATCAACAAAATGCTGTAAAGTAGCTTAGAAAACCTAGATTAAGATCCAAAAGATCGAATATCATTGAAAATGGTGTGTTTCTTGCTCATTTCATCCAACGCGTAGATATGTGGCAGGAAATGAGCAAGAAGCACGCCATTTTCAATGGTATTCGATCTTGAAAAATAAATAAACGCTACATTTCATTATGGATGGTATATATCAAATATTTGTGAGCTGTAGATGTAATGTTCGTGCTTGCTATTGCCTAGAGTCGTCAATTGATTAAAAAAACATCAAAAATGATCAATTTCGAGCATAAATTCTCCAGAACGGCAAATATCTGCAGAAACTGTGCCAGAAATTGATCATTTTTGATGATATTAATTAACGAATAAATATAAACCGTAAATTGCTTTAGTTGTCTAGCAACATAACATAGCTGGATGAAGAATTTCTTGATTTCCGAAGTGCAGCCCGGAAGAACAATCTATTTGAATGAAAGTAAAATTTTTTCGAAAAAACAAAATGCTTAATACGGTTAAAAGAACGCAGTAAAAGTTATATTGAATGATATTAAAAGAGTTGCAAAGTGTATTGATATTGGTTTAAAGCAAAAAAATGGTATTTTAATGTATGGTTATGACTGGTCCGATATCCATTTTATGAACATTTAGGAGGTGTGTGGTACAAGAGAATGTGATAACGGAATTCGTTGTTAATCAGAATTATCCAAGTTTTCATCACTGAAATCTCGAATTTTGTATACTGCAGCTATTGAAACCGTAGCTGTTCTAGGTGCTGAAACCATATTTATCCGTTTTAAAATGACAGATCTTTGTGGAGAACTTTTCTGTATTTTCGAAATCCCGACTGTTGGTAAAAGTGAAGAACTATTGATTTTAAGGGGAAGAGAAATAATTTTAGGGATTTGTAAAATCTCCGGTAACATTCTGAAAAACAAAAATGGAAAAAAAGAAGCCAAAAACTTCAAGATGTGGAAATGCGATGATTGCCATCGTCTCATTCCTCTCTTGGGCGTTTTTGTTGATATGTATTATTTCATTTATGTATATTTTCACAACCCAAAATTATAATCCATCAATCCTGGTTCTGAGTTTCTTAGCCGTTTTAATTGTTATATCTATCGTATCAATTGGTGTTGGATTTATACCACTTTGCGTCACTCATAGAGTCTTTTACATTATTAACGGAGTTTTATTACTTTTTATTTTCTTATTTTACATGGTATTTCTATTACTTTTCTTCACTGCTCGTCCAGTAATATACGTAGCTGTTGGTAAATTTGTGGGCAACAAAGATTTTAAATTTGATTATTGGATTGAAGATCAACTAAAATGTTGTGGTTATCCAAAACGCAATAACACAGCATGCGACAAACGTTTGTACACGTGTGATGTTGTTTTTGAATATAAATTCAAAAAGAGGATAAGATTTATCGCAGTGTTGTTTGTCTTACCACTCTTACAGTTTATATCTTCTATTTTTGGCTTTTGTGGATTCCATAAAATGAACAGTTCCAGAGTTGAAGCAGAATCTGAAGAAAATCTTCCAGAGGAATCGGTTCCTGAAACAAGTCCGGTTGCAGATTCGAAGCTAATTCCAGACAATGATAACTTGGATGATTTTTCGAATGAAGATGATAAAGAAATTCAACACGAAGAGGAGGAGGATTATGACTCAAATAATTCCCAAGAAATACCTAGACGATATTCTACCCCAAGCAAGGGATCAAAGAAGTCGAAATAAGGAAGGTTTTGAATCACCTTTTTTTGCTGTTACTTGTTAATATTTTAGGATGTCGGTAAGGGATGCCGGGGTGCTTTTTTTCGATTGGCTGGAGGACGGGTTGTCTTTAGTTAGGGGTTAACTCAATAATAAAAGGTCTGATTAAATTTAATGAGCGCGTTCGTTCTACGCCTTCTTTAGTACACTGTACAATAGGGCACATGAGAGAAACATTCAGCAAGAATCCGTTCTGGATTTGACCCCAAAACTTCTCAGATTATCTCCCGAATTTTCAAATCTTAGGCTTTTTGTGCATCTGTTGTTTGCTTGCTAGACCATTCTTTCATCTGAATTAGATGGTCTTATGATTTCCATCTGTATTTAAAATGCACGTAAAAAGATATTCTAGTACAAATGCATGTTATTTATGTCATATTTTTCTCTATATTTAATTAATTTTAGTTATATTAGATGAATTGTGTTTATTTATTTCTAAATTGATACTGCCTTTATAACTGAAATTATGCCAAACAATTATGTTACTGAATAAAAGCGAATCAAAATTGGCCTGGTTCTTTTAAAATTACGCTAAGATGTTTTCATTAATTGTTTTTGCTTACCGAAAGTTGTCACGAAAAAGCGATGCTATCTGACATGTAAACATGAATATTTGACAAATAAATATTTACGTGGCATGTGATTATAAATGATTATTGGAAGAATGATATCCTATATTTGTTTAAATTTACTTTGAAAGGAAAAATTAAGTGGTTTATTGGGACTGTTAGCCAAAATGCTAGCAATCCAGTCCACAGTTCTTCCTTTCAGACTCGATCTTCGAAATAATCAGCGATTTACTCTACAGAATGGTTCTGAAAGGAAGAACTGTGGACTGGATTACTAGCACCTTGGCTACCAGTCCCAATCAAGCATTTAATTTTGCTCTTCAGAGGCATTCTGAAGTGGAAATCTATGATTTCTTAATGATGGGATATGAAAGGAAGATCTGTGATTTAGGTACTAACATGCGCGGTACCTGTGTCAATGCACTAACAATCCTATTATCACTTTTCCTCCTAATTTCATACGGATACTATGTATAAATTTCATAGAACTTATTGAATTTCAATTCCTCCCACATTTCTTAAAAAAAATAAATTTTAAATTATTTGAAAAATAAATGCTCTTATTTTCATCAATACCTCAGAGGGATTTATTACAAAAAAATTGCATGATGACGGAGAAACTAAAGAAATATTTAATAATACATAAATGCTGAATAAATCGTGCCTTCATCTATTTTTATATGCTGAATTAGGTCGTCGAGGAATACGTAGTCATCATATTCTCTATTCCTTTTCTTTAATACTTCATCATTAACATCCCACATAAATGCATAATCTCTTTTTTCCACTTTGAATAAAGGTATTGAATCCCAAAGAGTTTCTTCATCAAGGTCGTAAATATTCTCTATTTATTAAGAAATAAAAAATAAATTTATTAAGAAATAAGATTTAATTTATTCGCTAACTCTTCCCTCTTCTTCATCGATTCATTAATGTCTTTATTCTGCGAAATCTTCTTTTCGTAATAACGGATTAAATTCTTAATGTTATATTTCTCCTTATTCTTCTCTATACATTTTTGGTCTGTTCATTCTTGGCCTTCTTTCTTCATCGGTTTTATATTTCAACGGTCGTCCACTCATTTTCTAAGAAATAAAAAAAATAAAATTATTTATAAAATAATTTAATCAGTAAATTAACTCGCGTGGTATCTCCAAACCATCACGTGTTTTTAGTTCCCATTTATTCGACCAGTAACCATTAAGCCTTAATTTATTCTGATTTTTCATACACATATAAGCCGTATGAGTCTCTCAATTTGAAGCAGTATGAAAAATTAAGGTTAAAATTTGAACCATGCTGTATCTCAATATCTGGAATAGTTCGCCAAATATTGCTTGTAGATTTATCTTAAAACTAATCATCACATTTTCATATTTATTTTTATATAATTTCTTTTATTTTTTTGGGGAAAAGCTTTAGGAATGATGATTATTGGATTGAGATCAAAAGTGACGATACGATTTTCATATGAAAAGTGACATATAAAAGTGACAATTTGTAAAAAATGAAATCTTTTTTCAAATCTAACGTTTTGCTGCAACCAAAACAGCCATACGAAGTTTTTCTCACTGATTCTGCATCAATACACTTAATTTCTATCACTCCAATTAACGCTTTTCCATTGCAAAATCCGGCCACTATGAATTTAATCGTCAATAGTCAACCACAGCAAATTGTGACACTGGAGCAGTCTTCACCATTTGCAAAAATCGAAAATTTCTCACTTGTTAAAATTCATCACACGATAATGCAAAATGGAACAGAACCAATTCGTTTAATTTATAAAACATGTTCGCCAGCGAATGTCAAAATCCTTTCCAAATTCTTCGAAAAAGATCAATTTAAATTCACAGATTACTCATCTGACTTTTTAGTGCAAGTTGACGGATTTTTCGAATCCTCTTCTCCACTTGTTGAAATTGCTCATTATTTCGATAAACTACCTCCTTCAAATCACTCAAATCCATTCAGAAATTCTGTTATTTTAGCATTTCGTCGCTTGCAAAATACTTTACAGCATCAAATTGCTGATTTAATCAGTGTTTGGGACCTCCATTTAACTCTTGGAAACGAATTAACATTTGGATTTAAATATTTCTTCGATTTATTGCTTAAAGCATTCCCAGAACTCGCTCCGATTGTTGTACGTTGCAGTGCGACATGCGCTAATTCACTTATTTTCCTTTCTTTAGTTATCGAAGCTGGATTCACACAATCTATTGCAAATATACTTCAAACATTCGTTCATGTCAATCATAAATATTCTCCAGAAATTTTAGAAACAATTTTCCAGTTTATTTTGAAAAATCGTGTTCCAATCAACGAAAAATTACTTCTTCAGCTTCAGCCTGTTTTATCTAAAGAAACACAGGAAGAGCTTCTCAAAGATTTGGTTTCTGTTCAGAATTCATCAAATCATGATGAATCTTTTCAACAACGAATTTCTGAACTTGAAAATGAAAATAGACAACTTGCAACTCAACATGCTAATGATGAAAAGCTTATTCAACAACTTAAAGACGAAAAAGCTCCAACAAATTCAAATGGTAATTTCGAAGAAGACATTTTGAAGCGTGATGCATTAAATAAAGAGCTTCAATCAAAGCTTGATGCATCGCAAAACAGAATTTATGAACTTGAATCGAAGAATCAACAACTTTCACAAAAGATTTCCGATCTTCAATCAAAACTTGATAATCAGAAAATCGCTCAGCTCGAAAAGCAAAATCAAGAATACATCCAGAAAATCAAAGATCTTGAATCCAAACTCAATAAAAAGAAACAAAATGATGGATTACCAGAAACAATCCGTGTTTTGCAGGAAGAAAACGCGAAGTTGAAGGAACAGATCAAAAACCAACCATCGCAACCAGCAGCTGGTCAATTCTCTCCAGAAATGGTCCACAAACTCGCCGTCAGTCTTAATGATGCAAAGAGCAAAATCCAAAAAGCAAACTTGATCACAGCGCAAAGAGATATGGAAATAAAGGAGCTCAACGGTAAAATCGAAGCAATGCACAAAGAAATCAAAGAGCTGAAGGCTGCTCCGAAGGTTCAGAAACCAGTTCAGGTTGAAGAGAAGGATAAATTCGCTCCATATTCTCCATCAAAAGCTCCTGAAGAAAGCAAAGAAGAACCAAAGAAGGAGAAAAAGGAACAGCAACAAAACGATATGTTTGCTGTTTATCGACAATCCAATCAGCAACCAGAGCAAAAGAAGGAGGAAGAACCAAAAGTTACAACACCACAGAAACCAGTGAAGACTGAAGAAGCCGTTAAACCAGCTAGCCATGTTTTCTATACAACAAAGACAGATCCAACAAAGGAGCCAGGCAGAGATCGCGTTCCTTTCGACTTGAGAAAGATTGCAAGTATTGAAGCAAAGGAAGAGAAATTGAAGCAGAATGTAAAGGCAAACAAGAAACCAAAGAAATCATACGATCTTTCTAAAGTCCAGGCCACAGTCATTGTCACGCACAACAAGTTCGCTTCAATCCTCAATTCCGACGAAGATGCAGATTATGAAGAAGAGGAACAAAATGTCGAAAAAGAACAAAACCCAAAAGTCGAACAACAAGTTGAACAAGAAGGAAAAATAGAAGAAGCTCCTCAGAAGGTCAAAGAAATTAAACAAGAACAAATCCCTCAAAAGACCGAAGAGAAAATTCAAGTCCAAGAGCCTCCAAAAGTAGAAGAAAAAACAAAGGTTGAAGAAAAGCCAAAAATCGATGAAAAACCGAAAATAGAGGAAAAACCAAAGCCTAAGATTGAGGAAAAGTCAAAATCTGAAGAGAAATCAAAATCTGAAGTAAAACAACCAAAAGTTGAAGAGAAATCAAAGACAGAAACAAAACCAAAGCAAGTTGAGCAGTCAAAGGAAGTTCCACAAAAGGCAGCTGAATCTCTAAAGAAGAAGTCAAAGAAGGCTGAACAAGTAGACATTGAAGCTCAGTACAGAGAGCTCGAAAAAAGATTGCGTGAAGAGCAACAAAGAAAGTTAATTGAAGCGATGCAGAAAGAAGCAGACCAAAACGAGGAAGAAGAGGAAGATCCAATCGACGCTGCTCTTAAAGAAGTAATTTACGGAAAGCCAGAAGAAAAAGATTGGCATTGGGATATCAAGAGTTCAAATAATAACGACGATGACAAATCAGATGACGTCAAAGAAGAGGAAAAACAAATAGAAGAACCAAAAATAGAAATATTTGAAAAGCCAAAAAAAGAAGAGCCTAAAATAGATGTCTCAAAAATAGAAGAACCAAAAATAGAAGCACCAAAGAAGGTGGAAGAACCTCCAAAGCCTAAAGAGGAGATAGTAGATTTAGAAGCTATTGAGGCAGTTGCGATCAAGAAAGTTGATGTTTCTTCTGCTCCAAGACAACCATTATTTACAACTGCTCAGCTCACAATCTTCCTTGCAATTATTTTGATTGGTGGTCTCATTTATGGCGGCGCCGTTTACTTGTATATGCAGTGAAATAAAACAAGTTTTTTTATTGGAAATCAAATCGATTATTTTTTGGCACTTTTCAAAAAATACAATGGCGGAAGTTCTCACAACTGCCGTGGAAATGGCGGTTCCACAAGAAGAGGGCTGCTTCTCTCTTACTTATACAGAGCGCCTGATTGGTTTCGGAATCACAGGAATGTGTGGTTTAGTCGCCGGAATTTTATCAGTTGTCGCTGTTTTCATTTTGAATATGCGAAAATTCGTCGTTTTGTTCACGCTTTCGAGTATTCTCTATCTTATCTCGTTATGTCTTCTCATTGGCTTCAAACGCATTTGTAATTCATTTTCTGATCCAAAACGCATATATTCTGCATTGGGAATGCTTGGTGGCACAATTATCACACTCTACTTCGGTTTATTCAAGAAATGGATCATTTTATCAATTGTTGGATTTTTAATTGAATTTGTGTCATTTGTTTACTATGCGTTGACATTTATTCCAGGTGGAGAAAGATTGTTCCATTTGTTGTTGTTTTAAATAAAACTGTTATTTATTTCGAAATCCAAATTTCTCTTTTTCCATCAATTTCTTAATAGCATTTTTCTTTTTCCTGCCAATAGTCAATATTACTATCATTATATTTTCGAAACACAAAATCTATAAATAGCTTTAAATTATCAGAGCTATGATTTAATGCTCTCATTAGTCTAATAACAAAGAAAAATATTTAGGAAATTTAGAAATACTCTATTTAACAAACAAAATCCAAGAAAGCAAATACATTTCATACATCTTATTAATAACATGATGTGATAATTTGAAAGTATATTAAATTAGCAAGCAACATTTTGAACGCTCGCGTACAAACTCTGGCTCTTTAAACTCTATTTTTTGTAATTCTTTTGCAGTTGGGAACGGTATATCTGCAATATCTTGGAAAAATTTTGAAATATTTTTTCCTGAGACAGCTGATGTGAAATATAATGGAATATTGTGTTGTTCTAAGAACTGTTCGATTTCTTTTAGGTCATCTTTATCAAATTGCAAATCGCATTTGTTGGCAGCAACATAGATGTTATTAATAAGGTACTCATTCTTTACTGTCGCCACCCATATTTGAACCGTGTCGAAAGAGTTCTCATTTGTTACATCGAAAACAATAACCGCGACATCAACTCCCTGCGCGAAAATTGGAATAAAACACTTGTATTCATCCTGTCCAGCAGTGTCCCAGACATTCAAAACAACGTCATCTTCGTTAGATTTCATCTTTAATGTTATTGAATGCGCGCCAATAGTTGGCATCACTTTTTCCTGCTTCTTCGACTGATAGTTTATGATTGATGTCTTACCAACCTCAGAGTTTCCTATTAAAAGGACTTTTCGCTCGCAGTGACTAGTTTTCGAATTCAAAATTTTTCACTTTTCACCGTATTTTTTTCTAAAAAACCTTTTTATTTCGTTTTCGGTTTTACTTGTCATTACTTATATCATTTTTCAAGTTTTTTCGATCCAAAATTTTGGCGATCAACAATTTTGTTTAATGTTTTTTACGTTACACAAAACCCTCAAATATCCCTTTATTATTCAACATTTTATCAATTCAACAAAATATTATATTACTATAACTTTCACATTATATATTTACAAAATAAAAAATATCAATTGTCGAATTAGATTTTTCAGAAAATTCACTTTTTCACATCCGAATTTTTATTTCATCAACATTGAAAAAGGGCAACAAAACAGTTGATATATAGCTTTTGCTGATTAGAACTATTATACGCTTCAACAGGAAGATTCAAATAGCGATCAACAAGGTTAATTATCATGAATTGTTTAATTTTGTAAAAATATTTGAAAAATGTTTTTGTAAAATTTCGCAAAATCCTCCTTTATGAGGAGCTCTTTTTGAATATAAAGTCTTGGGAAATTAGGTCACACCCATACCAGAAAGTGACAATGACTCAAGATTTGGACGAAACTTTTCTCGACAAGCTCATTGAGCTGATAAAACGCGAGAAAGACTTTCCGAATGGAGACTATATTCACTTTGACCCAGAGGACTTGATACGTTTAGCGCGCATTTCGATCAAAAAATTATATAACGATCCAATATTATTAAATATTAAGCCGCCACTATGCGTATTCGGCGATTTACATGGTTTCTATAAGGGACTGATGTCTTTTTTGGATTATTGCGCATATCCTCCCGAAACAAATCTTTTATTTCTTGGCGATTATGTGGATAGAGGGCCGAATTCTGTTGACACAATTGCAACTCTTTTGGCTCTAAAGTGCAGATATCCTAAAAACGTTTGGTTGATCCGCGGAAATCATGAAACTCGAGAACTGACTTCTGTTTATGGTTTTATGGAAGAGTGCAAAGCTAGATATTCGCTTCAAGTATGGGACGCCATCTGTGAGTGCTTTAGATACATGCCAATCGCTGCAATTGTTGGTGGCACGATATTTTGTGTTCACGGAGGAATCACAGCAGAATTGCAACGAATGTCTCAGATATCGCAGATAGAGAGGCCTTTGGACCCAATAGACGGAAGCTTAGTCCAAAATTTGCTATGGGCTGATCCAAATCCTCATATTGAGGGTTTTGTTAAATCTAGTCGTGACACATCGTATAAGTTCGGTGTCGACATTGCAGAAAGCTTTGTGAAGAACTTTGGTTTCGACTTAATATGCAGAGCGCATCAATCTGTTGAGAAAGGCTTCGAATTTCCGTTTGCACCATCAACATGCTTAGTCACTTTATTTTCTGCGGATGGTTATTCAACTGATCCTCCAAATCAAGCTGCAATGATGAATATCGACGAAGACCTCGTTTGTTCATTTAAGTTCCTTAAATCTAACGACGAGTGATATGTTTTTATTGTTTGTATAAATTCTATTTTTTCAATATTTTATATTTTTTGCAATCAATTCAAATTAAAGCCCGTAAACTATTGTAGCATATAGCTTTCATGGAGGTATGAATATTTCATCTGCAGTTAAATTACCAAACTAAACAATTATGATTCTTATCATTTATTACCACTTGTGCAGTCATCAGTGATATAATTCAGCAGATTTTAATACAAAAAGCATAGTTCTAATAACTATACACTTTAAACTCCCACTAAATTTTAACGCGTTCCAAATGATCGCAGTATAGATTTTGCAGAGTGCTCACGATGCAATACTATTGTGATTTTATACATTGTCGAACTGCCAAGCTTGAAGAAGAAGAAATCGCGTAAGGAAATCCAATATAAATAGTATTTTTAAGTCTATTTATTTACAGTATATAAATAATCCTATTTTATAGTATTAATAAACATTCTTTTGCTTCAATAGATTATAAAAATCATCGATTGATAAAGATCCGATCTTTCCATATGTATCATCCTTCTCTTTATATATACCATCAACTTTTTTGGACAGCGCTGATAATATGTGACCATGGCAAGACCAAAAACCATTTGCTTCGAAAACATGGTGTTCAGATTTCAAGTATAGCAAGGTAGCTTTAACTCTATGTTGCAGAGAGAGATTTGTAAACATTCCTGGATTGCAACTGTACGGTTTCATTTCTTGATTTATTTTTTCTTGAGAAACTCCTTCAGGCGAATCATAAACGAATCTAAAGAGAATCTCCTCAAATTTCTGTTCAGTAGGTTCTGGCACGATTTCATTTTCAGATTGTTGTAATGTTTGTTTACTTTCTACGTCTTCTGGTGAAGACTTCGTAATAGCTTTGTCAGCCTCTGGGTTTTTGTTTACAGTCCACAAAAGAGGGTTGTTGGGACTTTCTACAAATAATGGGAATTGTTTCTTTTTAACGGCAAAATTTATATGCAATATTCTGGTATCTTGCATATTTTTAGGTAATTTTATATTCATTTTCCAGATGGAATTCCAGTGTGTCTGTAAAAAAGCGAGTAAGATATCTTCAGATGCTCGCTGTGATGGCGTCAGTGTCTTAGACTCAATTAACCCGAAGTCTTCGAATGGATGCTTTGCGTTGAGTATCGCCTGTTCGATTTCATTTTGAGTGTATGTTTTATCGCCGTACTCATACTTTGCAACGGATCCATCATCACCACCGTGGTGGTGGCCATCCCGTCGGTGTCCACGAGTTCCAGGTTTTTTCCTTCCACGCATTGCGTAAAAATTTATTTGAATATGACTCAAAATTTTCAGAAGAGAATGGTTTATTTTTAAGGGTCCGCAATGGCCAAATATAGGCTCTCAAAATATTCTATGAGATTGTCTAAAAAACGTATTTCCCACAATTTGATGCTTTCAAGATAGAGAGATCTAGATTTACAATGATATTCGATTCTTTGCAAATAGCATATTAAAGGATATTCATTAATATCCCTCGCTTAAAAATCAATCAAAACTTAAAAATCATGGACTTTGAAAAAGAAATGTGATTTTTTCAAAAAACACAAGTGATGCGAAAATCAGGACCCTTTTTTGCATTAATTTATTTACCAATCATCACTTAGCAGTATTTTGGTAATAAATTTGCAAAATACTAACAATGAGAAAAAATAAAAAAAGGCTTGTCTAAAATTGATAAGCAAAGTCGGCGAAACTCGTT
The DNA here is from genome assembly GCA_023091735.1 of Trichomonas tenax. Lineage (NCBI taxonomy): Eukaryota > Parabasalia > Trichomonadida > Trichomonadidae > Trichomonas > Trichomonas tenax. The sequence goes on along the minus strand of JALKBU010000790.1, from coordinate 5,053 downwards.
TTTTAACTCACTGGATTAACTTTTTGCTAAGTTATTGAAACGCAATGTACAAAATCATGTTGTGCATGATATATTAAAGAATTAGCTAACAAAGTCTATATTTCATTAAAATATTAGATATATCTTGCATCAAAAACATTGATTTGCCATGATGTGCTTTACTCATTATAATATATTATATTACCATTGTATAGCATTTTTATAACGTAAAATATGTTGTTATCGATGATAAATAGGTAAATCTAATCACAAATATGCTTTTTTAGCTTTTTTTTTTTTTGAAAAAAAGTATTCCAAGTGTTCACACACAAGCTCCGTGTGTTATTCTTCTCAATTTAATAAACTTTTCAAATTTAGCCGCGCAAAAAAGAATCATCATTATTTTTGGGAGAATAAGCTTGATGCTGCAAATGATTTTATGATCTCAATGAGCATTATCTCAAATTCATTCAATGAAATTTCAGATTGATTTAAATTTTCAGTATTATCATATCTTAAGATACATTAAATCAGATTAAGCTCTGAAATATAAGTATGTTCTATTAGTCTATGATGTTCAGTTTAACATTTTTATTGATGTAATTCATTATTTGTTAAAACATTGATTTATTGATACTGATACTATATACAAGTGCTGTATATTGAGTTGTGATAATTGTTATGTTTTAAATTTGATCGTTGATTGCCGAAATCAATGATTAAAATATAAGGTTATTTATATATACGTTATATTAAATCACTTTTCGAAAAGATGCCTCCACGAAAATTGGTCAAAAACATGAAAGGTGATGAAAGCTTTCGCAGCAGTTCGAAGCTCGTCAACTCCCGCTTCAAAGGTAAATCTGACTCAAAGGAAACTCTTGAAAATGTTGAACCCGAAGTTGATGTGATGGCGATGATTGAAGAGATGCTGAAAGAAAGCAATGAGAAAATTGCTGCTGTTTTGCAGCAAAGACAGGAAAATCTATTTCAAACTCTATCAAATGTCGATGCACCACAAGCATTACCTGCAAAACCTGCGAAGAAATAGCAACTACGAAAAATATCTACAGATTCTTTGACCAATCATTACAAAATATCAAAATTATTACTCATTAATTTTTATAATTTGTTGAAGAAATATATATAGATCTATATTTTAATTAATTTTTAATTTGTTTGTTGAATATTTTGATTAAAAGTTATATAAAAGAGATATTTTAGATAAAAAAAAGATATTCCTCAAACATGAATCATTCTGATCTCATTGATTGTAGAATGGGCCTCCTTGAGGGCGTTAATAAGAGCCAAGCACTTCGATCTTCTTGTAGCAATATCTGGATCTTCAGAGACATCTGGCCGAGTTACGAGAGCCTGGAAGAGGGCAACTCTGTATGTTTCAACAGAGTTGGAGATAATCATTCTGTGGATGATCTTTGGAATCTCATCGATGATTTCTGTCTTGATTGTCTGAAGATAGTTATCAGCGAGCTTTCTGAGAAGTTCGGCCTTGTGCGAGTATTCCTCTGAGAGTGAGTCGAGCTTAGCACGGCTGAGCTTTGGATTTGATGTGTTAACCCAAGATTTCTGGACATCGATATATGTATTGATGTAAGCTTGGCAGGCTTCAAGCTGCTGCTTGGAGATTGCAGCGAGCTCATCGGCGAGAGCTGATTTCATCTTCGGGAAGCGATTTAATTCTGCCATATCGATCTTTGAGTGGATATCATCGATTCTATGTTGGATGATTTCGCATGCATCGAGACATGGTGAACGGAGCTTCTCAATTGTCTCACGGATGATGAGGAAGAAAGATGATTCTGGGAAGAAAAGCGGTGGCTGGATACCGGTGTTGATTTCGATGATTTTAGAGATTTCATCGTTGGAGATAGCGAGTTCCATGTCCTTAGACTTGATGATCTTCGGGAAATCGATTGTAAGGTATGTCATGAGTGTTGAGCCTCCTTCCAAGCTCTGCATTGGTAAATCTGTTTCACCAAAGAGTGTCTTGGAGAATGCTGTGAGATAATTCTCGACAATATGATAAATTGTAATTTGTTTCTCTTTGACTGTGTTGCCGATGGATTCACCGTAGTTCTGAAGTTCGGTGTTCTTACGGCGAAGGAGCTCTGTGATTTGGCTGTGAACGCTTGGCAATCTGTTCTTGATATGTTCAATTAAAATGCGATTAAGTGTTGTAGAGAGATATGGATAACCGCAATAGTCAGCAACATCACGGTATATTGGGGAAGTAACGAAGAATCTTCTCTCGCTTTCGATAACTTTCTCCATTGGTTTGTGATCATTAATATCTTTCTGTGAGCGGTTGATGACGCCGATATAGCCGAGCTTGAGCGGGTAAACTTTGTTTTGAAGGATGTCCAAGCAATTTGTGCCTTCGTCCATGATATCGATTTTTGTTAAGACGCCGATTGTTCTTTGGCCTTGTGGATCGACTTCACGCGCGATAACCAACGAATCTGAGTTTGCAAGATCCATGTTCGCTGGTGTAATAGCAAGAATAATTGAGTTTTCTTCCTGAATAAATTTCATAACCATTCTCTTGATTATTTCTGGAAGGTCTGCCGGCTGCCCTTCAGTGGCGACCTTTGTGAGACCTGGGAGATCGACGAGTGTCAAATCTGGAACTGTTGGAGAGAAAATCTTTAATGTGATTGGATCGTCGCTGATTCCGTTGCTGCCGCAGACTCTCTCTGTGTCAGCGATAATTTCTTGGCAGATTTCATCGAAAAGGGTGAATTTTTTCTCTGGCTTGTGTAAGAATTCGCCGTATTCCCTTGGCGATGTTTTAGAGACGTAATGAATTAACTGCAATATGAGTGGCCTCCTTGTGACGATGCCGCTGCCTCTCGGGAGGAAATCCTTCTGGACTAAGGACTCCAAAACAGATGATTTACCTGAAGACTGGCAGCCGACGACAACGATAAGAGGGAGGGAAATGGACTTCTCTCCAATTCTTGAAAAAGTATCCTGAAGCTTATTAAGGACTGGAATTAAGTTATCCATTTTTTTTGTATATAAAAGTGACAATCAACATAAATCCCATCCTTATTTTTCGTTTTTATTCGTTTTTCATTCAGAAACATATATTTCTATAACTATTTTTCATACTTTCAAGTATTCTTATCTTAAAATCCTTAATTTCTCGAATACTGATATACCTTTCTATTGTATATCTATATTTCATCAAAAAGAACGAAAATATTATAAATTGACATTTTGAATTTTGAATGATAAGCGAAAACATCTATCATCAGTCAATATATAAAATTTAATTCATGAAATATAATTGGATTTTGCTTCTCATGATCTAATTTTGTTAATTTATTTTCTCAAATTATCAATTCTTAAAACATCATCTTTGTAGTCAAAAAATGAAAATATTGTAGTTATTGATAAATAAAAGTACAAGCAAATATGGTCATTTCTGTATATGATAAAATTAATGAATAGAAATATTTTAACAAATGTATGAGATTGAGACGCAGAAAGTTACTTCTTAGCGTAGATATAGTCATGGAGTGATTGTCTCGGTGGTTTCTTTTCAACTGGTTGTTCTTTCTTGACAACAGGCTTTTTACGCGCTTCACCTGCAGCGAGCTTCTTTTCCTCGATTTCTTTGGCTGTCTGTTGCGTGAACCAAGCAGGCAAATCTGGATCGGCCCATTCTTCTGGTGAAGGCGGTTCCAATGGTTCCTCTAAGTTTCTCGTTTCCCATCTACGAAGTGACAAAACTAATCTTGCCAACTCTGGCTGATCAGCCATAACTAACTTCACTTCATCGTAAGCCCATCCTATTCCAAGTGTGCGCATTGCTTGTGCCGATATCCTCCAATTGCAAACTCGCGCAAATCGATCGACACCATCCGTTACTTTCTTGAGATTGATATTTTTTGGAGACATTCTGTATAAAATATAACAAATAACATCGCCCTGGCTGACCCTCTCCCAGTTAACGACTCTTTCGCCGGAAGCTTCACTCAGCCATTGCAAGAGGCGCTGCTTTCCCTCATCCATTATAAATTTTGGAAAATAACAGATTTTTTTACAATGATTACATGTCAAACAACAGTTTACGTAGTAAAAATAGCATTTACATGACAAGAAAAATTTAAAATCGAATTCATTTTATTGCCTATTATATTGTTTAAAAATCTTCGAAATCTGCCTTCAAAAAATGCGACATTTCGAAAATTTCGGGGATATAAAAATTCAACAGTGCTTTAGAGTCTTGTAAATTTACAAGCTTGTTTTGATTTAAATTGTCAAAATTGAGCTTATTTCGATCTGATTTGTAGTAACTGAGCTTGCTTCAATTTGATTTGTAGTGAATGGGCTTGTTTTGATCTGATTTGTAGTGACTGAGCCTGTTTGCAAATTAAAATTGTGATCACAAGCTACAAGCATCTGGTGCCACAACGCCACAAGGAGCACTACTTCCCCGTATTGCTATGACTTCTGTTGTGTATTTGCTGACCATGATATTTCTGTTACTTTTACAATTTTCCCGCCAAATATTTTTGTTAACATATGTTCTTGCTTCGTATATAATATGTGTATATATTTTGAAAATAAATTGCTGAATTAAAATAGCTCTAAGTTTCTATTTCAATGAAAAAATGCAACAAAAGTATTTATGATTAAAAAAATTAAATAATCTTTTGTTAAAAAGGGTGAGATAAAGCTGAATGCGATGATGATAATATGATGGCTTATCACATGCATATGTATCCTATTAAATATCAATACCCAATCTGTTCATTTTTAGTAATCCTGATTTTCTCTCGTTATTATTCACTTGATTTGTCCATTTTCAACGCAACCAAATCAGTGTCTACTAAATGTTGGACTTACAGGATAAAAATGTGTTGCGTTTTATTCGCAAAGTATTTAATCTTAATTTGCAACCCTTACTTTTCATCCACACAGCATGTAAACAACATGAGTAATGATAATCCGTCAGTTAACATCAAAATAAATCAAGATATTTTTTTGATATAATATTGAATAATATATTTTTCATGCTTTATATATCCACAGCATTTTAGATGGG
>JALKBU010000789.1:0-24562 GCA_023091735.1 Trichomonas tenax | reverse complement strand
TATAAGGCCACAACTACTCATAATGAAGTCTTCTTTGGCTTCCAACATTGAGTTCAATCCATTTCAACCTATTGATACTTTTCCATTTTTTCCCGCACAAACACGTCACTTTCCTTTATTTTGACATTCTGACTTTACATGACAAAAATAAGTTGCATGTCAGAAAAGCACGTTGTTCTATTTTGTCCCAGTCCCCTTTCTTTCCCAAAATTACAACATTGACATTTAAAAATGATTTCATTAAGTTCCTAATAGATCGAAATATAGAGTAAACAGAACAATATATGATTTTATAGAAAAAACAAAATAGTTTTAATCAGAAGAGCTGGAAATCCACAAAATATGAAAATCAAAATTCAAGGGAAAACGATTATATAAATGTGTGAAGAAGATCCTAGAATTGAAGAATTCTGGAATTTAATTCACAAAAAAGAGAAAGAGGGAATAATCGACAGGAAGGAGCACTTCGAATACTCCAGGAGACAGCTTCCGAAATCGGAGCATTTGATTAGATTTTACCATTGGCTGCTTTCTCTTGAAGTTCTTCCATATAATCGCGGAGAATGGGATAAAGCGTTCGAAAATATAACAAATGAATATAAAGGTTTCATAGAAAACAATCCAGATTACGGAATTTCATTTCTCAACAGGCCATTTAAAGAAGAAGCAGACTTAGATTTCACGAAATCGTTACAAGACATCGATAATGATATGAAAAGAACCGTTTCTTCAGGCAGAGCTGCTTTATTTCACGAAGTTGCGGCATCAGAATTATTAAATCACACGAGAAGAATGGAAAGAATTCTGATTTTCTTCTCTTTGTCTGAGCCAGACCTCGGATATATCCAAGGATTGAACGAAATCGTTATTCCTTTATATTCAATTGCAATTTACGCAGGAAATCAATTAAATTTCGATATTGTTACAATAGAGGCCATAGCCTTCAAAATGCTATCAAAGATTTTAATTAGAAACGGATTAATAGTTATTTACGCATCGATTGACAAACCAATGCAAATTTATCAATATTTCGACATAGTAAACAAAGCAATTGCTAAGCAGGACAAAGAAACAGCGATTTATCTCAAACAAGTTGGAATATTGAACCCGATGCATTATTGTTTTTCATGGATATTGACGATGTTCTCACAAGTCCTAAAACTCGAAGATGTCGTTTGTTTGTGGGACCATTTAGTTATATTAAATGAAAATATGATCTATTTCGAGTTAATGATGGCTGCAGCAATTGTTTTGTATAAAAAACGCGACATTGTTGGTATTAAAGCGGATAAAATCATTCACGCACTGCATTCGATAAAGAATTTGCCGTATATTCCGATCCTTAGGATTGCGAATTCATTATTTGAAATTATGTTTGATGAAATCAAACATTGAAATAAACACATTGTAAGTATTGTTTATACCTATATAGTTTTTTATTAACAAATCACTATGAAAACAATAAATGTTAAATGAATCAATTGAAACTTCAATTAAATTAATTAACAGTTAAAATATGCAAATAGCTCTAAAATATCTATATAATCATATGATTCTCGATTTTTGATTTTGATTTTCAAATTCAGAAAATAATATTTTAATCATAAAATCAAATATTAAAGCGACAATCTTTTCTTAATGATTTATCAGTGTTCTATGGCAGTTATCTTCAAAAATATTTAAATGCTTTAAGGTCGAAAAAGAAAGAAACATTTTTTATCTTTTGATTTGTATCTCATTATATGATTCATTACTGGATGCTTAAACATATCATATAGTTACAGCAGTATCATGCTGATATGTTACATATTGTGTCATGTACAGTTCAATGAAATTTGGAAAAATATTTTGCTTCGATATAAAGGAGCGAATGATGAGAAAATGATACCATAATCATCTTTTTGTTGAGGATTAGCAAAATGTGGTCTCAAACTAAAAACACGTTTCCAGAAAACGTTTGACAATAAATTTACATATCTTTTAATAACAAAAAATTACAAAATAAAAATTCATATCAATGGTAGTTAAGCAATTGCCTAATATCACTGATATCTAGCTCGCTCATCGCCTTTTGGTCGTATGTTGTGGTATAGCTTGGCTGTTCAATAGATAAGAACTCATTAACAACATTTATAGGTAAATATGGCTTAATTTGATTCCGATTCTCCGCATACCAGCACAGCATTACCGATCTGTTGCGTTTAGCTAATCTATCAACTTGTATTCCAATCTTCTTTGCATAATGATTTGCATTTTTCAACAATATAAGGGCCATGACGTGAGATCCGAACAAGTAGTCGAGGTAAGCTGACACGATGTCCATTTTTATGCCAACATCTGTTATTCTCTGATACTCTGCGGTGTCTTCCTCTTATGTCTGTTCACTGCCCTCGTCGTTAAGATGTCCTTTTCCAATTTACTGTCAAGCAAATCTAACATTCTCTCCATAATAGAAAATAGTTTTTTGATTTGGTTGAGCATTTTCAATAGAATCTTTAATGTTTGTAAATATTTGAAATTTTTGTGGGTTCTAAGAAAAATTGATAACTATTTCTGATTAATATACCGATATTGTTTGCGAATGATTTTGGTGATTTTTGGGTTTTATATTAGCTGTAGTCACTATTTTATATAATTTAAAGAATTTTTTGCAAAATATATTTTATACTAAAGACGATTTCTGCTATATTGTTATTATATTTTTAAAAGGAATTCAAAAAAATTCTATATTTCAATGAACAAATAAATTTGATATAGTTTTTCTACTTTTCAGTCATTATAGAGAAATATTTTTTAATAATAGTATTCTGATATTTACAATTTATATTAATTCAAAAAAAAAAAAATAAATATCGTTAGCGATTTTGTTCTTTTATTTTCCACAATGAACAAAAATGTTTTTCTCGATTTTACATTTGATTTTATTAGTTTCCTTATTTATTCCTTTTTATCAACACATCTTTCGAACTTTTTTCTTCAATTGTGAAAAAGCTAAGCTTACGAAAATTAACGTACCAAAAAAAATATTGTGATCCCAGCTGATGTTTATGCGCATTGACTTCCTTTTGAGTAATGTTTGGAAATCACACTATCTCTTGAAGTTATTCCATTTGAAATTTTCGCGATTAAACATGTTTTTGATATATATTTAAATTAAATCTTTCGTTATAGAGTGATTGAGCCGGGTTTTAAATCTGCTATCCTGTTCAGATACAAGATGCCTCTATGAGCATATGGTTAAAAATGAAAATAAAATGAATCAATATTTGATGAACAATTATAATGAATCATATCCGGCGAACACCGCTAGAATGCTTCATACAAATCTGTCTGAGAATGAACAGCATATTTATAGGCATTTAGGTGTAATTTGTATTCAATAATATTGTTAATAGAGATAAAAACGCTCAACACTCTGTGAGTATATCTAAGCAGTTGACTTATGAATGGCTATGGCATTTCGGGTCTCAGATTCTAAACTCAAAATTGAAAATCTTGAAGTAAGAAAAAATATTGCTTGATTTAACTTAAAAGGTCTATAGCAAGCAACGGCTTTATCTATATAGTTCAAATATGTTATTCGATAAATTATATCAAATTAACTCAAAACTTTTGAGTAACTAGTAAAGAAAGACATAGAAAGTCTATTTTCAGACTGTTGTTTGTTGTCGTCGATATTATGATAAAAATGATGAAATTTGTTAAAAATCATATTGCATCGATGTATGTTCTTATTTTTGCGTTTTCTTTTGCACAACAACTTCCCAATTTCCTGCTTCCCATTTTTCGGAGATCAAAATTAATGAAGGAATATGAGAAACCAATTCTGACAATTCACCTTCAACAAACAGGTGATAGTAACGTTCGTAAGTTGGTTGATTTGCGTTAAAGTCTTTCCTTACAGTCCATGGAATTAAATTATCTTGAGTATTGTATTCTTTTTTGAGTTGTTTCGTGGACCATGCAGTAACTAGAGCTGTTCCTCCTTCCTTTAGGAGTCTTGCGATCTCTTCCAAACATTGAATTCTTCTTTCTTCAGAAGCGAAGTGATGAATAACGGCAATCGATATAATGTAGTCGAAAACTTTGGAGCGTAATGGAACTTTTAACGAATCACCTCGAAAAATTTGGAAATTTCTTGATTTGGCGACTTTGCAAAGATTCAGTGAATAATCCATTCCAATATCGTAATTATCCTTCTTGATACCAAGATTTCTGCCGTTTCCACAGCCCAAATCCAGTATTAAAGAATTAGGTTCAATAGAATTCACCCATTTCTGGACGCTTGGCCACGGAGAATATCTCGTGTGGCTGAAGTGGGGCGCAATCGTCTCGTAAACTTCATGAACGAATTTGTTCTCATATTCATCAGGATTTGGTTCCTTCATTCAAAAAAATATGAAAAAACACAACTTTTTAGAATATAATTCATTCTCATAATAAAGCATTTTTCCCTCGCTAAATCTACCAATCTGAGAATTTTTTTAAAATGTCGAAATATTATCATTGATTTAGCATTTCTTAGCAATTCTATCATACAATTAAATATTCTTTCTTTAATGCTATATACTCCAAATGCATAAAAAGTTTATATCATCATGATTCCTTCGATATGATTTGAATCTCATGAATTTTTTTTAAAAAATGAATTTCTCTTTTATAAATCCAACTGCTTATAACTAGATAAGAAAGTGATAAAGTAAAAAGACATCAAAAAGAATATGATTTTCGCTTAGAGAATAAAAATAAAATAAAGAAAAAGTAATGCCTACGACCGGAGTTGAACCGGCGACCTTGCGCTTACAAGGCGCACGCAATAACCACTATGCTACGCAGGCTTTCCAATATATTCTTGGACTTCTATTATGGCATACTATAAATAATCCTCCTAAATTCATTTTTAATTTTTGATGATTTTTGATCCCGCTGGATTCTGCAAATCACGATTTTAATAAAAACCAAATTGAAGAACTGTGTTTGATTTTTAGAATTTTAATGAAAGTTACGAATTTCACTCTCCCGATGTTAAATCTAACAATGAGAATGATTGACACATTATATGACGACAGTTTTATTCAATTTGATGGAAAAGTTCTCACTATCAACAGGACTTCAAACATTTAAAAAACAATTTACTCTGTTTTCGAAACTAAGCGGTCAATTTATGTCATAACACGTGGAACATGGGACCAAAACGATATTGCCACAGATATGAAGATGGTTGAAACGAATACAATTTAGGGAACATTTTATGAAGGATTTTACAAGGCTGCTTCTTATGTCTACAAATATGCGAAACAGTTTATTTCACAATCCACAAAACCTATTTATTATATCGGACACTCATATGGTGTCGCTGTTTCAAATGTTTCCTATGATTAAAAATAAAGAGAAATTTACCAGTGGATCTTATTTTGATGCGTCTAATTCTGTATATGGATTGAAATTATATTTTTTTTAACTCCCAATTTTTTGACTAGTCCATATTTTGAGTCACTTTTTCAAAGCAATGAATACGCGATTTTTTGCTTTTATTGTTGACCTCGGGAAACCAAAAGAAAGATTGATCGAATGCAATAAAAGCGGGTTTCCTATTTTTGGAAGACAATCACCGCTAAATAAAGCAATGATGTCATATGCAAGTGACAAAATACACAGAAGAAATCCGATTTGTCCTTTAAGTGAAATTCCATGACGTATTTGTATAACATCAAAAGACATACAAACTTCAGCATCATCAAAATTTAAACCTATGTTTCCTGATTTTGATTGGAATAAATTCGAAAAATTAGCAGATGAAACTTTACATAATGATCCTTTTCATTTTGGAAATGAGTTATAACATAAATATAAATTTCTTTCATAACTGAAAAATATTTCGCAGCTTTTGATAAATACAGCGAAGATCAATTTACATCAAAAGTGTGCGAAATATAAAGCATTCATTTGAACCATTCAAAATTATACTTTAGTCCAAAATTATTTTGAATGGTGCAAACGAATTAAAAATATTATTCTTTTATCAAACAAAAATAAACAAATATTTTTAATCATCAAAATCACTGTCACTTCCATCATCATCTATTGTAATTCCAGTATCTTCGGTTTTTGATGGAGAAGATTTCAATGGTGGAAGAGGTTCATTTCTAGGCCTTCCATATACTTTTTGTTCTATATCACCGAAATTGAGACCATAGCGTTCTGCGAGAGAGTTTAATTTCGTTCTATCAGCAGATACAGACGTTTTCTGTATATGCTTCAATTCCTCTTGCAGCATCACTCGTTCATGTTCAATTGCTATTTTCTGTTTCTCTCCTTGAGCTCTTAACTTATCTTTCATTTCCTGCTGCACTGAAATTCTTCGCATCTTCATATCATTCTCTTCTTGCAATCTGAGTTTCTCCGTTTCCTTCATTCTCTCCATTCTTGCGACTTGTGCAGCCTTCTGCTCCATTTGGATTCTCGACTCTACGCTTTGAGCATGCATTTCTTCTTGTCTCTTTGCGTTAAGTGCTTCGATTCTTTGATCATTCATCTGCATTTCCATTTCCTTCCTTTGAGCTTTCTCCATCTGCATTTGGTTGATGTGGTCAAGTTTCTCTTTGACCTTTTTGAATGTCTCTGAGTATCCATGTGCAGCTTCGAATGATCTTCTTCTCTTCTCTTCCTCCATTTCTTGTAATCTCATGTTCAACATTTCATTCTTTTGTTCTAACAATTGGGCTTTTTGTCGGAATTCATCTTCAATGCGTTTCCTTGTTTCCGCAATCATTTCTGCTCTTCTTTTATCAATTAAAGCCTTTTCTTTTAACATCTTCATTCTTTTATCTTCGCTCATTCTGATATTCTCGAATACTCTTTCTTGCCTTGCTTGAGCAGATTTAGCTCTTCTTTGAGCAGCTTCGTATTGCTCGCGTCTGATTTTTTCTAATTGCATTTGTTGTTGGAGTTGATATTGAGCTCTAATTTCTGCAAGTCTATTTCTTTCTTCCTCTTGTGCTTTGAGTCTCGCGCTTTCTCTCGCTTCGTTGAGCAACATCTGATCTTCTAAATCTTTAGCACGTTTTGCTTCTAAATCTTCGAGTCTCTTCTTTGCTTCCATGTTTCTTTGATTTCTTATTCTCAAGTTTTCTTCTGCTTCTTTCTTCTTCCTTTCTGCTTCTTCTCTTTGTCGTTCAGCAATCGCCTGTTCCCTCATCAACGCCATTTGTCCTGCTTCTTCTTCCTCTTTTTGCTTCTGTTTTTCTTGTTGCATTTGTTTTTCGAATTGTTCTTTCTTTCTTCTTTCATTCTCTTCTCTCTGTTTTTCGAGCTGCTTTTGGCGTTCCTCGTCTCTCTGGTTCTCCCGCGCTTGTCTAATTTCTGCCAATTCTGCATTTCTTTGCTCTGTTAAAATTTGAATAATCATATTTTCAACTTCCTTCTTTTGTCTGCGTTGCTGTGCTTCCAATTGACGTTTTTCTGATTCAATATACTCGTTATTGATTGATTCCTCATCATCTTCGAAATTAGAACTCGACATTTCTTTTTGGTTGGCTTTTTCATTCTCCATCAATCTCTCACGTTCAAATTTGATCTGTTCAACAAGTTCGTCCACAACTTTGATCAATTTTTGACGTGCCATTTCGCGAACTTTTGGATCTCTTGAATAAGAATTCAATTTAAACTCTGAAGGATACCGAAGTTCACTTTCATCGACACCGAGGTTTCTTATTGCTCTTTTAGTGTATGATTCTGTAAAATGAGGCGGAAGATTCGGATCGAAGTTTAGAATTGATCCTCCTTGTGATTTATTGCCTTGGCGCATTTCTGCAGGTATCTGCGATGGTCTTTGCAATGGAGGACGAGGAATTGGTTGTGATAAATCTAATTTCTTTTCAGGATCTTTTTGCTTTGGTTTTGGCTTTGGCACTGGAGCCATTTTAGCCTGTATACGCGCTTTCAAGGATTCTTTGCCTTTGTTGTTCTTTGCATTTTGAGGTTTTGTATTCTTGTTATTTTTCGTTTCCTTTTTCACTTTTGGCACTTCCGTAATGAGAACAGGAGGATTTTGAGACTTTTCCTGTTCATTATCTTCGAAATCTTTTTCTTCATCGCTGTTATCTTCAAAATCTTTCTCAGATTTGTTATTTTTCTTGTCTTCATCTTCAAAATCGTTATTTTCTTTCTTTTCATCGTCAAAATCTTCGAAATCTTTCTCGTCATTCTGTTTATTTTCATTTTCATTATCATTTTTTTCATCTACTTCGAAGTCGCTGTATTCCTTTTCGCTCTCAGATTGATTCGATTTCGTTTCAGGTTGGCTTTTTGAGGGACTTTTCTCGCCTTTGGCCCCGTTATTCGAGGCTTTCGAACTCATCCTGAATACGTTTTTTGGATTGAATGGCTTACGATAGTTTACATATAATCTGCCACGTAATTTTATTTATTGACAAATTTAACATATTTTGAATTTAGCATTAAGTTCTATAGCCTCGGCTAAATATATGAGTTAATCAAAGGTCCCACACGTGAAAATAAAACAACGCCCAGCCTTGCCGTTGATATGGTAGCATCCCCACATGCTGTATATTAACAATTATCATTTTCTAAGAGATCTGTAAAACCATTTTCGAGATCTGAAAAGCCAAAATCTTCATTGAGCCCATTTAAAAAAATTAAATCCTGTTTATTTTCTTAATCATATAAGCCAAAATGTCTTTAAGTAATAATATTAGTTCAAGACATTATGTTATCAAATTATTTCTTGTTATTTGATATAAATTTCAACATTTTAATCAAGTTAGAAGCAACTATTGTTCAAAAATCATATACATATCCCATGCCAATGGATTGCATTTAATACTTTAAGATAAATAGAAATTGCAAGAAATTTATTGTAATTATGTAAAAACATGCTTTATTATACGAAAATTTATACTTTATTGTGCTTGAGATGTACGTGTACATGGTGGATGCTTCATGATAGGGAAAAATTGTATAATCAATATATTCGTTAGGTTATTTTAATATGTAGTTTTATAACAGAAGTGATCAGTACTACAAATAGAGACAATGATTTGACTTCATTGCATCCTAAATTATCTTGGAGATGAGTTCTGATTCAGATCTCAAAAACAATTTTACAGATCTCTGTAAAACTTAGAAAATCTAGCTGGTTTTGGGAGTCTAGTATTTGTGTTATCTCTATAAGATGGGTGTTGTTTTATTTTTGAGATCTGAGATGCGGAATTTAGCATAGTGATTCAAAGACGTGGGACGCTTTCTGATCCTTTGATTTGATTGTGATGTGAGTGTTTAACAACGAAATTAATTTTAAATTTGATATTTTTGTCGGTTTATTTTATTAACGTGGAATAAGATCCTCAGGATCAAGAGAAGACGAAGTGAACTAATGAGTACATGCAAATTTATTCTTTAATAGTAAAGCTGTGCAGTACAGCATCAACTTTTTAACGTCCGAATCTCACTTTTTTGAGTTCTCCAAAATAACGTACATTTAGGTAGGACACCTTTAGTTAATCATCGATGATTATAGTAAATTTACAAAACATTTTGTCGCTTTACATGACACATTTCGTTGCTGGTTTTCAGAAACTGCTTTGTAATGACCATGCAGCATTGTGATATGGTGTTATTTAGTGTATTTTGATTTTTAATATATGAGAAAAACAATGAATTTTCTAAAATAATCATCGAGAAATTTAAAAAATTAGCTTATAATTTAATACATTAAAGAAAACTGGAGGGTATGGTAGGATTTCGAGAGTTTTTCATATAATGACATATTATTTGTTCTAGATGCAACTTTTAATGCATTGAATTATCGAACAAAATATGTGTCATATAAAGAAAATTGTGGCAAATTTGCTTAAATTGATATAGCAATTTTAAATTTGTGTGTAAATCTAAAATTTTAGATTTATTTTTGGATAACGATAAATTTACAATATATTTTGACACACAATTTTGTCATAACGAGGAAATATTGAATGCTTTACAAAACAAATGCAAAGGCTTCCTCTTGATGAATTAGAATCGAGCGAATATGAAGAGGATGAAGATTTGCAACAGATCGCACACAACAACGACGAAGCAAACATTGTGTTTTTCAAGTCAGAACTTGCAGGAATTCAAAAACAAATTAATAAATATCGCGAAAAATTGCAATATTTGCGAAAAGTCTATCTACAATTTGCCATGCTCATCAATAAAACAGTTTGCGATCACTATGGACCTCCTGTTGTTCACCAAAAAGTAGAAAAACCAACTCCTCTTCCAACTCCTGAAATAGACGTTAAAACGAGTAATGAACTGATTCATTTGCTGACAAAGACCGAATCTGTTTCATCTTCAGACGTACAGAAGTTTTTGAACAACTCTTCAATTGTTGAAAAATTAATCTTTTCAAATCAAACGATTTTCGACGAACAACTACAAAACGCGATATTAATGGCATCGCCAGATATCAGAATGACGTTCTTCAACTTAATTCTAACTAAATTACTTAATTGTAACAAATTTCTCGAAGGATTGCTTCCAATTCTTTCTAAATTATCATTAAATCCTATACTGAGATGTCAAATATCAGATCCCTATGCTAAATTTGAGGAATTCTTTGAATTTTTCGAAGAATCACGAAATAAAATTGGAGAAACGCTTGGATTCAAAGATATCGTTATATTGTTCAATACAGGCGATGGAGAGTTGCTATATCAACATAATTCAGGTTATCACTTATTGCAAATAAATAATACATTAATTGGATCTTTTCTTCATTCCCAAGAACCATTGATCACAGATCATCCATTAGAAAGCGAGAAGATTCAACGCAGTGAAGAAAGATGTATCTTTAAAGACGACAGGCCTTGCATGTCAATGAGATTTTCGTTTGGTGAGTTAATCGAAGATGGCCTTGTTATTGTTTTTAATGATCAATTTACTGAATCAGATATGACAAAGATGCAAATTGTTATTCAATATACAACACCCGCTTTACACATATTTGGAACGATTTTCAATTCATTGACTCCATCATTAATATCAAATGTTCTATTAAACATTTCAGCACTCTATGAAACGAAAGATATCATTAAATCAATCGAAAGTGTTGTTAAATCAACACTTAAAGCAGTTAAAACAAAAATTATGACATTAACACCATCAAAAGAATTTCCTGAAGTTCCGGTTCTTAGCTCGGCAAAAAGTTTGATTCGTACTGCAGCTGAGAAAGGAGGATCTTCAACAATCAAGTTGCCAAGATTCCAGAAAGGTTTCTGCAAAGAAGTTGATGATGATACTTCACTTGGACTCATCAGTGCAATTCATGTCATTAAAGTTCCATACGAAGATTTGTTTGTCGTTTCATATAATGTCGAAGACGCAAATTCATTCAAAGTTCAAAGGAGAAATATGGTGAAACACATTATAGAGGCAACACCATATCCAATGGAAGAATTCTTAAAGAGAAGAGCTGTTGAAAGAACTTATAATTTAGATTCAACACAAAAAGATTTGATGGAGAATTTCTTGATGAAGATTCCAAAACTTGTTGAAGCAACACAAGATTCGAGGCTATTGGAAACAATTGAGGCTGAAATTGGCATCGAAGGTGTTAAAGTTGAAATTATTTCTTTAGTCGAAGAAAACAATTACTTCATTTTCCCACGAGGGACTGTTGAAGAATTCCCAGAGGAATTGACAAATATGCTTACTCCACAACACATCGATTTTGGTGATGGCGAAGATGTTTTCCTTGTTCCTTCAACGACATCAACTGTTTATACACTGTTTTACGGTATTAAGGACTATTCAAAGATCGATGAAAGATTATTGGTATATCTCGGTAATGCGGCGATTGTTTTATTCCCATGGGCACTGATGGAAGTACAATTAAATGATTTAATTCATAGACAATCTTATCTCAGAGGTGCAACGAGAATTGCAATTGACTCAATCTCAGATTTAATCGATTATAATCTTTCACTTGTTCAATTTGATGTTCCCATATCTGAGAATGAATATAAGTGTGATAAGAAGTTCCATTTTTTAGTCGAAACAAAACGAGGTATTGAAGCAGCAATAGAGTGCGATGATATTATTGAAGACGAATTATCTCTCAACATTATCAATTCTTTCAAGGATTACTTAATATTCATTTTATCAGCGAAATCACAAATCAGAGAAGTTCCATCTGAAGTTTTCAATACAATGATTGATTATGTAAGCATATTCAAAGTCGATAATGCAAAGTTAATGAATTTCTTCAAGACAATTCTTTCGATCTTCAAAACAAACAAAATCGACATAAATGAGAATCTGAAGAAAGTTAAATTCATCAAAACTTTGTTATCGAAGGTTTCAATTGCCAATTGGTATAAGGATGATGACAAAGCAGTAATTATGTTATTATTGTTCTTATCGGGAATCGAAAATGTTTGGCGAATCAAATCTGATAAATATTTAATTGATCTTTGCACAGGAGTTACTCAATGCGCAGCTCCAATAGTTGCTGCAGTATTTAATAGGGAATTTGGAATTGCCGATAATTTACCGATTGAAAGAGCCAAACAACTTGCTGCTTTGTTCAATTATTATAAAGTTGGACCAAAAATGGAACACGAACTTGAAGTCATTGCGCGCGTGAGAATGCTTTCTGACAAAGGATGGGAGAAATCTGATGAAGGAAAAATTTGGGCAGGAAGGTCAATGAGTATGATTTGCAGAGCTGAACCATGGATCCAAAAGCAGTTTAATCCTGATCAGTTTATTAATCCAAAGAAAGAACTTATTTATATAGAAAGAGTTCTCCTTCCACTTTATTCGTATTTCAGTATGAAGAACGAATTCATGATGAATGATATGCTAACTATTAGAACAAACATTCGATCAATTAGATTGAATCCAAAGACTTAATTAGTCTCTGTTTTACCATAAATTGTTATGTATTTTTAAGAATCTCATGATTTTTTTAACAAAGCTGGGGCTCGAACCCAAGACCTTAGCGTTATCAGCACTACGCTCTACCTACTGAGCTACGAAACCTTTACTTTTACCTTAAGAAGAATGATTCCCTGATAAAATTTTACTTTTACTTACCGTTAACCTTGCAAAAGTGTCATTAGAGATTTTGTTTTCACAATTTTGGATAAACAAATGCAATACAATTACATTCTGACACAACACCATTAGATATATGGGAAAAGTATTATAATGCACAATATAAAGGATCAACATCATCCAATTGTTCGAATTGCAATATCACAATAGTTAATAATGAGCTATATGTCTATAAATCCCTTTTTAAAGATTTAAGTGATAACGCTATTAAAGTAGATATGAATAATATTAAATTTTTAGATTCGAATTGTGATTTTATTAATATAGTTACAAGTTCTGGGCATGGCGGCGGTATATACTATTATGGTATAGGATCAATAATTCAGCGCCATTTTTGCAGTATTGGATGTTCTGTTAATACTGCACATGGAGCACATTCATATTGTAATCTTAAATCGATCAATTCTTATCCTAATTTTGTTATTGAATGTTCTGTTTCATGTTGCAATGGAACAAAAATATATTCTGTTTTTCATTTTGTTCGACAAATTGTAGCAATAATGAAGTTTTGACAGGTTCAGGATTCCAAAATCTTTATCTGATCCAAAAAAAAGCGTTACAAATTTTTCATCTTTTTGTCACAACCGACAATCTGATTCATATGTGTTGTATCATTATAACGGTACATTCAAGGAAAATATGTGTAACTTTGATGATAATCCATGGGATGGATCATTTTATTCAATGATTCAATTATGATTCGGTCAGAATCTTTCCGTTGAAAAATGTGTAATAATCGGTCATTACGGGGCATCATGTATATTTGGTGTTAGAGATGGAGGTATAATTGCAGTTACTAATTGCAATATTGATAATATCGATAAAATAGATTCTAACGCTGTGAACAATAATATAAATCAAGATACCCATACTTACAAATTAAGCCATTATTCGACAATGAATTGTGAAGCTATTATAGCATTAACTGATGACATAATACAAGAAAATATAACTAAAAAACTACTATTACCGTTATAATGATTAATGATTCATTCATGTTTTACGTATTTGAACTATGCACCTTATTGATACAGGATTGACTCGCGCGCACAACAGACTTTTTCTTTTTAGAAAAAACAATAGTGGACGGGCGTGAGTTAGACCGAGACTCTTGCAAAGCGCATTGAATGGCGTAGCGGAGCCATTGATCGTCATCTGTTGCGGAGCAATTCGCTAAATTGCAATGATTGAAGAAAACAACTTGCCATGTAAAATGTCAAATATCAAAAGACGATAGCACACTTTTGTCCGACACTCAATTTTTTTTGAGAGGAAGAGCTTTTTTTGAGTAATTGATAATCCAATAATTTTTAAACAGAAATCTATTCGCATTTCATGATTTAAAACTAAATAAACATTATTTGAATTCGCGTTCATTTGACATTGAAAAATATTTGATTAAGAATTTTTTTGAATGTGATGATGCTGAATATCTTCAATAAAGGGATTTATTGATAAAAAACAAAATTTCATTAATTTTTGGATAACGACAGATATGTATTGAAATGGTGGGAAGATTACTCAAAAGCGAATCATATTTCATTAAACAAGATGGTAAAGACTGTTTGCGTAACTGGTGCTACAGGAGTAATGGGAAGCGAGACTGTGAGGAACCTACTCACATTGGATGACGTTAAGATCAGAATCTTCATCAAAGATACAGATGAAGAAAGATACAAAGCCCGCAAGTTCCTATCGTCAGAGAAAGTGGAAGCTTACTATGGTGACTTACGTAACTATGGTGACGTCCTTAAGTTTATCACTGGCTGTGACTACGTTTTACATATTGGTGGCATGGTTTCTCCTTTTGCTGATGATAAGCCTAAAGAAACATTCGATGTCAATGTTGGCGGTGCCCAGAACATTGTTATTGCCACAAGAATTCAGCCAAATAAAGATGACATCAAACTTGTATACATAGGAAGTGTCGCTGAAACAGGTGATAGAAACTATCCAATACATTGGGGAAGAACAGGGGACCCAATCAAAGTTTCAATGTATGACCATTATGGCCTTTCCAAAGCTATGGCAGAAAAAGCTTTCGCTGAAAGTGGACTCAAGCATTGGGCTGTTTTCAGACAGAGTGGAATTCTGCATGCAGGACTTCTTAATAAGATGGAGCCAATCATGTTCCATGTTCCACTTAATGGTGTCCTCGAATGGTGCACAGTTGAAGATAGTGGAAGATTGATGAAGAATTTTGTTCAATTTGATCTTCCAGAAGAGTTCTGGAGAAGGTTCTACAACATTGGAAGTGGCGAATTATACAGATTGACGAACTATGAATTCGAAGATTTGCTTCTTCGTTCAGCAAACATTGGAACA
Source organism: Trichomonas tenax (assembly GCA_023091735.1). NCBI lineage: Eukaryota > Parabasalia > Trichomonadida > Trichomonadidae > Trichomonas > Trichomonas tenax. Next base: position 9,118 of record JALKBU010000789.1, on the reverse strand, counting down.
GTCAAAGATTTCTTCCAACCAAACTGGTTTGCAACAAAGAACTTCCACGGCCAATTCTATGCTGACAGTGACGTCCTTGACAATTATTTGAAGTTCAGAGCTAATGTTCCAACAGAAGAATACTTTGATCAACTTTGCAGCAAAGCAGATTTGGCATTCAGAATCATCAAATGGGTCAAATTTGTTAAGAGCATTTCATTTGTTGCTCGTCCATTCATGAAATTGATTGCTCAGCAAAAAGACTTTGGCCCATTAGGATGGCTTCGCAACAACGAAGAATTAAGAATCAAAGCATTCTTTGGTTCAATTGCTGAATTCAAGGCAATTCCAGATTCATGGTCTGAGTATCCAATCAAGCATTATGATACATCAATTAATGCTGCTGAGAAATTAGTTCTTTCTCATGGCTATGATGAAACGAAGCCATTTGAATCTTTGACAATTGAAGACTTGAGAAATGCGGCAGCTTTCAGGGGTGGGTCATTGGTTTCAGAACATTTTGATTCTGTTTACAAATCAGTCACATGGAAATGCGGACATTGCCATCGTGAATTCGATGCTTCTCCAAACTTTGTCCTTCGCGGTGGTCATTGGTGCCCACATTGTTTCCTTCCTTCTCCATCAACAGGATGGGATTATGGAAGAATTGCACTTCGTAATCCTTTCTTCGCTCAGGTTTGGAACACAAATCACACACCTGAAGAGAATGATTATTATTCATATCAATCGATCTTTAACAAAGAATGCTTCGACATTTGCCCAATTAATCAGAAGAATGAATCCAAGAGATTCAACAGACTCCTTATTTTCTTCTTTGCTCTTGTTGTTTTCCTTATCTTTTTCAATGTCTATTTTGTTTTGTCTAAGAACTTTGTTTTTAAATAAAATTTAGATATTGTTTTCTTTAATCCAACATGCTCCATTACAGTGAAAAATAAAGTTCAGAAATATTTAGTCACTCCTTATGCACATGAATATGCAAAACGACATTATGGTGTTGAAACAATTTATGGTGATGATGGATCATGTAAATCTGGTATGCTTTTAGACTCAATATATCCTGATCAACTCAGCGGCAGAATGTTCATGACTGATCCAAGTTGGTTCACAATGGCTTACGCAAACTATAATCAGGATCAAAAAAGTTATATTCATTTTTCTGATGCAAAGATGGCAATTCTTCAGGACACAGGAAACTTTATTGTGAACTGGTCTATGCTTCAGCCCATGGTCTGGCTTCATCCAGGTGCAGTATTCAACGGGAAATATGTTGATAACATATCCCCCTCATTTAGTTTTTCCCGAAGACCATTATCCAACATGGGATCACGTTGTCAGTATCAATTTCAAACATTCTCAAGATACAATTGTTTATCAATATTCATGCCAGTACTGGCGAAGAAACATATCATACAGAATATTGTTCAAATGCAAATTTCTATAATTCTAAAGGATTGACTTATATAGGTCCATTTAGGCCAAATGATTTTGTTCCTTTCGTGATGCCAAAAAAGACTTGCGATAGAGGTTATGCAATGCTTCCACTTGTTAAAAGTTCGAACAATATCCATTTAGTTTGTGGTCGTTATGAATGTTCAAATGATAACAAATCTTGGAAACAGTGCTCACAGTTTTGAATGAGCATCATTGATCAACAACATCCAACATCATTCCAATCATCTTCAGGTCAATTCACTGCTACATATATTTGCCCTAATCCAGTTACATTTTGCAAATGCATCAAACTTCATGATAGTTATTTCACTTTAGATCCACTAAACATAGGAGTTCCATCGACACCACATCAAACTAAACAATTTTTCCGATCACATTATTTATTAAAAGTTAAACAAACACTGCTCGCAATACTCCTTTAAAATTCTATTTAAAATAAACTTGGAGTGATTAGAAACTTTTTTCAATCATAAAAATAATCAAGGTCCAGGAATCATCCCCTAAATTTGGAGCTGTATCATTCAAAAATGTTAGATTTTAAAATAAATTCATTTTGTCAAGTAAAATAATATTTGCCAAAAAGGCATACTATTCGTCTATTTTTGCTGCTGTGTGCAACTACACCATACTCCGTGGCTGCCCACAGCAGCAAAGCTGGATGAAAAACACTTTTAAGAAGAAAGTTATGCATCTAAATTATTTCGATGCAAACAGAGATTTCTTGCTTCTTTAGCAAGTGAATCCTTAGTCGATCATGAAGCTTAGGCAATTTCTGCTAAAGAAGCGAGGGATCTCGGTTTTGTTGCCGAGACAACTTCGATTCACAAAAATATTTTGCATCATATTATCTAAAAATGGGTTTAATTTTTATTTGAATTCTTTTCTCAATTTTTCACCTTGAAAGGAAAAACCATCGCATCACATCTCTCATTTGATATTTAAAGATCGATTTTAAATCAATAAATTTTTATTCGTTCGGTTTTGGTTCAAAATGATTCTCTCATTTTTTTTAAAAATAAGATTTTAAAATGCTCTATTTTCTAACTTTTTGCTCAATTAAATTGCCTATCAATATAACACAGAAGTTTAGACCAAAAAGAAGTCTTCACAGCAGCGATTGGCAGCAATATCAGTTAGTTTTTGATTATAGATTTTTTAATAAATCATTTGAAGGCAATACATATTGTGAATCAGAAGGACAAGCGAAGCCATGGTATGGTGTAAATACAGCCTGCTATCATGATTCAGTGTGGACAGAAGAAAAAAGGAAAAAATTTCTTGGAAGAATCGAAATGATGTTAACACTTCACAATTTATTACAATAATCATAATATCCTTCAATAAATGTTGCAATAGAATAAATTGAACATCCAAACTTTTTCGAATCATTGATAATTTGAATTGAATTTCCAATAAAAACATAATCATTTTCGCTTAACGTCCTGCCTAAACGAATTGAAACTTTAATAAGAAGTCCTACGATAATTGGAATTTTCTCTGTAGGTATGTTTTTCAAGTTTTCTGTTAATTTTGAAACGAAATCTAAAGCATGTTTTCTATCAAATAGTTCAGGAGATACTGACATACTAAATATTATTTCTTCGACTGATCCTTGGTATTCATTATTTTCGGAATAAAATTTTTGATCAAAAAAATAACAAATGTAATTATAAAAATCATTAAATATTAGACCACTTATTCTTGATTTCTGAATAACTCCATTATCTGTACATTTCTGAAGCCATTTTAATATAGAAGCCAACAATGAAGTGCTTTTGATACTTTCAATCTTCGCGTATCTTTTAATGATCTGGAATATATAATACAATATTGTTCTTCCATTGGAACATCTTTCATACAAAATGAATTTTCCATTTGGACATAGATTGAAATAATCTTGTACAGCTTGAGGATAAAGAAATGCGAAGCAAGCATTACCGCAATTCAATGCATCCTGAGCATGGATCAATAATTCTCTTTTGGCATCTTCAAATCGTCCAGGAATAAGAAGAATTCCTGTTATTGAAGATAATTTTTCTTTTAAGCTAGTATTAGGTCCAAAGAATGTATGGTAATTCTTTCTATCTGAAAGGAATCTCCATTCACCAGAATTACCATAAATTGATATTGAAAGTGCAGTTAAATCTGATATAAATTCATCTTTCATTGAAAATGCACTTAACCTCGAATTGAGTGAACTAATAAAGCATTTATAAACAAGTTTCATTAATTGCTGAAAATACATTGGAATTAATTGTCGTGGTTTGAAATTCTTATACGGAATTAACTGCTTTCGCAGAAATTGAGATAAATTAATCAAATTCGAACATCTGAATAATCTTAAAAATGAATAATCAATCAACCAATCGCCTTCAATCATATGATTAACTATTTTTGTTTCGTTATCATCAAAGAAATTAAGAATGCCGGAAATTCCAGAGAAATTCATGTTGCCGATGTCATAACCTTTTTCTTCTCCTTCGCCTCTGAATATTAAATTATTAAAATCAAATAATGATAACTCTTTGAAGTAATCCATTAAATATTTTTCAATATATTCATTATCAATTTTCTGAATAGCTTCAACTGTCTCAGATGAGAATGAAGTTCTGTATATAACAAAGCTAAAATCAGGCATATTTTCAATATTGATTTCTCGATTGTTGATATGTGATAAATTCCGATTTTCATGAAGTGGGAATTCACAAATCAATTCAACATTTTCAACAGGAACCTGCAAAGTCTTCGGTGAATCAAAGCTATCAACGTATTTGTTAATCAAATAAATACCATTTCCACTTCTTGAATTCATCTTTAATAGCGTCAAAATGTTACCAAAAGTATCAATTTGAAACTCATTATGGTTAAAATTATTATGAATTTTGTTTAAAATTGAAATTAATGAAAGATATTGATCATCGATACTTGAAATGCAAATAGGGGAATCTAACATGTAAAATGAAGAAAGCAGTGGAATTGAAAGTTTTGAAATGTTAATAAAAACCGGAACTTTATTTGTAAGTTCAATTACATTGTTGGCGTTTTTGATCGATCCCAATTGTGTTAAATTAAAATCACTAATAAGCTTTCTAACATCAAATGCATTGGAAGCATCAAATTCTTTTATAACAGAATTAATTTGATACTTCATTAAATTGAAATCTGTTCTCCTCGATTGAATTGTAACATAAATATTTGGATTCAAAACTCTGAGTCTATTAACAAATTGAATTATAACATCATCTGTGGATTTATCAGTTTCATTTAAGCAAATGCAATGGGATATTTTTGCAATTTTGTAAAATTCTTTTTGATATCTCTGTTCATTCAATATTTCATTTATATTAAAGTTAAACATGAAACCTATGTTTAATTGTTTTCCAAAATTTTGTAAAACATCAAACAAATCTAATTTTTGTCTTGATTCTGCTTTCTTGACTGATTTTTCAATTTTAGAAAGTTTATTTTCCAAATGAAATAAATATTGTTCTCTTTCATTAATTTTGGATTCTAAAGTTGCAAGTTTCTTCTCTTTTTCAGCAATTTCATTTTCAAGATTTCGAAGATCCTCTTCCCTTTGTGTTATATCCTTCTTCAGTTGTCCAATATCAATTTGATTGTGAATATTTCGCGAAGAAAATCGAGCATTTTTGATTGGTGATTCGACTTTTGGTGGAATTGGTTTTAAGGGAGGAAGCATCAATTTTGTGGATATGTTATTATTTTTAGATGATGAAGATAATGTTTTTAGTGGAGGAAGAGCTTCTGATATTAGTTTTGTTGATTTCAAATTATTTTTTGGATTGCCAAATAAAAAATCACAAAAGCATTTTGAATCTTCCTTTTCAATATAAATTATGTTGAATCCCAATTTTGATAAGTCATTTAATCTGTTTTTTAAATTTTCATAAGTTAAATTGTCGTCAATTTTTAATGAACATATAATCATATTTTTAGTATATATTTTACGTTGATAAATATTGATTACTGGATCAACCATTATGTTTAAATGCGATTTTTCATTATTATTTAAATTAAAATCAACATGAAAAAAGCCAGAGTCTGATATTTGAATCGGAATTTCTATATCAGTGAAAGGATTGTACTTAAGTGGAAGAGAAATTTGGCTTTTATTCTGAATGTTGGTTTGAATTTGTAAATCTCTTGAATGAAACTTAGAATTAATTGGAATGATGATGCTCAGTAATGCCCCTGGTGAATCAAAATGAAGGAAGCTGTTAGAAAGTTCAAGATCATCTGTTAAAAAGAATTGTTGGACATTTTTCATTGTGATTACATTATCGTCCGACCAGATTTACACGATCACTTTTTAATACCAAATTCAAATAGTCAGAGATGATCTCAGTTAAAATTTGTAGTAAACAATTTTTTTGATAACTTTTTTTTTAAATTTTATTCATACGATTATAATCAATTCAAAACTTAATAGTAATTAATTAGCAAATTGTCAACCTTATGCCTGAGAGTTAACAAAAGGACTCCATCTATGGTACTAAATGTTAGAAATTCTTTGCAAGATGCTTCAATATTCTTTTATTGAACTCAGACTTGCGGCTATCTTTCATTGCATGTAATGCGAACTTTTCGACGCTATCTGGTGTAATTTCCTTGCTTTTTAATAACAGAAGAATGGGAGTTTTTAGGGAAGGAGAATCTATCTCACAGCCAAATCGGAAATGTTTCTCACTAATGTATCCAGGTTTGTTCTTGCCACACTTTCCATTCTTTATAATTTCTTTAATGATATCAGATACATCTTGATTTATATCTTCCATAAATTCAAGAATTCTATACCTTAAGCATGTCAAGTGAGGTGAGTTTCGACGCCGGGTCTGGTCTTTTTGGACTAAAGGACATATTGAAATTCGAAGCTGAAGCCATCGTTAATGATGTCAAAACTGATTTATGAATTCCATTGACTTGAAAGAAAAACTCAAAGTTGGTTCAACAATTTGAGCCTCTTTCTATTGCTTCATCATTTAGCTTAATTGGATGTGTCTGCATTTTGAAAATGCTCGGTTTCATTAATTGAATTAATCATCACTCATCTCTTTTCATCCAGAATCCTTCTTGTGTGATATTGTGTAGATATTTAGCTAGAAAATCTACATTCACCACCCAAAATTAATGATAATAAATATTATGATTTATTCTTTTCTAATTCCTCTCTAATCTAATAATAACATCTTGGATGGATTATTTGTGTATTTAAAAATACTAAGGCTATGATGTTGATGAAACACTGAATATGTAATATTAGTTTTCTTTTAAAAAATAAGATTATATTGATTTTGTATACGCGTGCCTCCGTATATGATTGTAGTTAAATTATATGCAGTTATTAACGCATCTTTATCAATGATAGAGTTTCCTGTAATTTCAATTTTTTTCTAGGTAATTCGAAAATTCAACTAATTTTAGAGGAATGTTTGTAACATATGGAGGGATCAATAAAAAAATACAATGAGTACCTGCAAAACAAAACCGCGCAATTCTTGTGCACCTAAAATCGATATCAATATGCTCAACAAAAGGAAGAACTTCAACTAAACAATTTTATCAGATGAATAAATTATAGAATTATTGATTGAAATATAATATTTGTTGCTTTCAGGTATTATAATCTGCTCTAAATTGTTGTTATATCCAATATCTTCAGTCCATTGAGAAGAGATGGTGCATTCGGTAATTTAGCTAAATCAAAAGCTCCGAACGAAATTTTTAGTAATTTTGACGGGAAAGAAATTATCTGGATTCCTATCTTTCTGTAGAATTCCCTTGTTGAAATCTCAGTAACTGTGTATTCATATGAATTATATGTGACAAATGATTGAATATTTAAATCAGATTTGCAAGCCCCGTTGCAGGAAGTAACAGATGCTGTCTTTGATATTGGGTTTAGATTATATACAAAATCTCCTGAAGTATAACTTGTAATCCAATGTTTAAACAATAATGTGGCTGAACAAATAAAATGTCACTTTTATATCGTCGGAAAAAGTCGTTGCTTCATGAAATCTATCATTCAATCTATTGTTTATCAGTTTGCTGCATGTATTGTTTTAAGCTAGGTGTATAGAATTGGAATATAATGAATTAAACTTCATTTTGAAAAAATTAAGAGTTCTTCACTTCTTGTTGAATAATTTATAGAAGCAAACAGTCTTAAAGAGTTGATTGTGGTCCGATCACATGTAATGAAAGAAGATATAATCGTGAAATGGAAAATAATCACCAACAAATGAAGTATATCTGAGTAAAAATAAAAATTAGTAAGATAATTTTTATACCAATATATATTATGTCTAATTTAAAGAATGTTGCATTATTTAAAATTTGATTTTTCGATGTTTTCAAAACGCAAAATCAGTATTTGAAGAAAAATAACCTTGAATTTTTTTTCTCGTTTACTCTTTTGAGTTTTGTAATTTTTAACGAATGCCCCCATATAGATCAGATTTGATAAAACATTTACGTGCCTTTCTTGGGTTCTGTTTACAGTGGTATCAATAATATCTCTGCAAACAAAGACCAAGCCGCTAATCCAACATGATTTTGATTAAACAAACACTATCTTGTATTGGAAGATGATGGAAGCTCTTATCTTCTCTTATCTATTGTAGGCATAACTGCATGTTAATAATATAGATGTAGCCTATATTAAATCGCGGAATTTATAAATATATTAACAAAATCAATTATAATTAATATATTCATAAATGGTGTGATTATAAATTATTATTTTAAGAATATGAGACTATGTTTTTGTATTTTTAAAAAAGCAATAATTTAACTTATTTAGTATTTCCATTTATTTTAATAAGAAATTGGTGCTTTTCAGGGGGTTCTGAGTATGTTTATAGCATTTGCTTGTCTATTTAACTTGAGGATCTCCATGCCTCCATGAGATTTCATCAAATTTTGATATGTAAAATAACGAAAGTCACTATTTTCGACACATATTATCTGATATTTGTCATGTAAAGTCGAAAATTTGATATGTAATGTTACCAATGAGCAAATTTGGTGTGAACTTGAGGTAGCATAACGTTAGGTATGCTCGTTGTATGGACAAAGGAATGCCGTTTGACTCTTGCGTGTAGTGTATTTTTTCTTTTCTATTTTTTGATTTTTCTAGGGGAACTCTAGCAAAAATAAGCGAGCGAACGCTATAATAGTGAGATGTGTTTGTTATAATCATCAAAGATATTCATAAAAGAAGCCCATTAATGATTTGTAATGGGTTTCTGTCTGTAATCATATCTTGATTAAGTAATACCTTGCTAAGATCATGAAATAGATTGCACTACTAGAATCAGCACCACAAAAAAGCACGTAAATGTTTCATCAGATTCGTCCAGGAATGGGGGTCACTCGTTAAAAATCGCAAAACTCAAAAGAGTAAACGAGAAAAAAAAAAAAAAAAAAAAAAAAAAAAGAAAACAAAAAAAAAACAATAAAAAAAAAAAAAAAAAAAAAAAAAAAAAATTTATTTTTTTAATAAATTAAAAAAAAAATAAAAAAAAAAAAAAAAAAAAAAAAAAGAAAAAAAAAAAAAAAAAAAAAATATTATATATATTTAATTTTTTATAAAAAAATAAACAACAAACACACAGTGGGGAGAAGGGAAGATGAGAAGGTA
>JALKBU010000788.1:0-24587 GCA_023091735.1 Trichomonas tenax | reverse complement strand
GAATATAATATATTATAATGAGTAAAGCACATCATGGCAAATCAATGTTTTTGATGAAAGATATATCTAATATTTTAATGAAATATAGACTTTGTTAGCTAATTCTTTAATATATCATGCACAACAGTATTTTGTACATTGAGGTTCAATAACTTAGCAAGAAGTTAATCCAGTGAGTTAAAAAACGAGTTTCGCCGACTTTGCGTATAAAAATTTAATTGCCCATATAAAAATTCAAAATATATCAACATTATAATAATTTTTGGATTTAAGAAACCAAACAATTTCGGAACAAATTGATAAATAATAGATATTTAGTCTCCTGAGTTCTAAATCCAAGGAATGATAATGCATTAAAATATTCGACGTTTTGTCACTTTACAAATAACTTATTTTTGTCTTTTTGACATTCTACATTAGTCAAAAACATTTATTGAGGGTTTGATAAAAATAAAAAGGGGAACGAAAATATCTAACGGAAATTGTTTCAAGATCAACTCCATTTAGTATGTATATTCTAAAAATGCATGTTGCGTATAATATTCTGTCAAACGAAAAGTGGTACTTTACGTGTCGGATTTGACGTATGAATCTGACATATAATAAAAAGGGTGTGACTCCAAAAGTGACTTCATGATAAAATAATTGCGACTATCTTAAAGACAGAATGAGGATGGGTCCCCATGCTGTCTTTGAGACAGTCGCAGTCTCTCTCTTGATTTCGCTCTTGAAGGAAAAAAGCAAAATCATATTTGTCACTTTTTATGATTGAGACCTCACCCCTCTAATTTTAAAACCTCACTTTATATGTCAAATCTGATACGTAAAGCGTCACTTTTCGTTTGACTGATTATTATATGCTACATTTATTCTTAAAAATGCAAAAATTTTGCTAAAAATTCGAAATTTCCAAAATTCTCTTGGTAAATTTTTGATTTTATTAGAAATTTAGATATTCAATCATGTGTAGATAACAAAAAACGGATAAAAAGAAAAGCGCCAAAAAGTTGGCGCCAAAAATTGATTCTTCACTTTTTGGCGCTAAAACTTCGATGTCTGGGATTCATATCAAGCGGGTCACCATTCATGGATTCAAATCTTACAGCGACACAGTCACGTTCGGTCCTTTCACGCCAGGCACCAATGCTGTCGTTGGCTTGAACGGATCAGGCAAATCCAATTTTTATAATGCAATTGAGTTCGTTTTATTGGATGAATTCGACCATCTTAGGCCGAGTGTTAAGAAGAGCTTGCTACATGAAGGCCAAGGAGTCTCTTCACCAACAGCATTCGTCGAAATCGTATTTTCCAATGAAAACAGAGTGATACCGATCGAAAAGGACGAAATTTCCATTCGAAGATCTATATCATTGCAGAAGGATGAGTATTTCATCGACAGAAAGCACTCTACGAGGCAGGATGTTCGAAATATCCTCGAACAATGCGGATTTTCGCCCGCCAGCGGTTACTACATCATCAAGCAGAGCAAGGTCACTTCGTTGACGACAATGACAGACGCCCAACGTTTGGATTTATTATTGGACATTGCAGGCGTTAAAGTTTATGACGCACAACGCGAAGAATCAGTTAAAATGATCGCTCAGTCCAACGAGAGAAAGAAAAAGATTGAAGATTCGCTTGAATATATTAATAACCGACTTCAAAAACTCGACGAAGAGAAGGCCGAGCTTGAGGAATTCAACGATCTAGACAAGAAACGTCGCGCTATTGAGATATTGATCCAAGAACGCTCAACAAGAGAGAATCAAAACGAAATTGACGCGAGGAACGAAGAATTACAAATCCAGAGCCAGGCATTGATCTCACACAGAGAGGAATATGAGCAGATTCAGGAACAAATCACTAAAATCACCGATAATTTGACAAATCAGAAAATCAAAGAAAAGCTCTGTGTACAGCAGAGAGTTTCTCTCCAGCAACAGGAGACCGACATCATCAAGCAGCACGAGCGAGCTCAATTAAAGGCTTCGAAGTATGAACAGAAGCTGAAAACAGCGGAAGCAGAAATCCAAGAAAAGAAACAAAAATTTTCTCGTGTTGAAGACGAAATAGCAGAAGCGAACAAGCAGGAGGAAGTCTTTTCTTCTCAGTTCAACGAAGTCTCTCAGAAGAAGGCCGAAATCGAAGGCGAACTCTCAGTCCTTCAGAGTCTTTGCGCCGGACAACTCGACGACATCGACAATGTCACTAACGAGCTCAAACTTGCGAAGAAGGAGATCGAGAAGTTCTCCAAGGAGGTCAAGAGCGCCGAGAAGGAGGTCCAGAAGGCATCTAAGGAATTGGATGCCGCGAATGAGGCGAAGCGTAAATTGATCGATGAAATCAAAACATTGAAGGAAGAGCAGAAAGAAATCAACGAACGAAGGAATGATTTGTTGGATGAGAGAAAAGTCTCGTGGAGCAAGCGCAACACGCAAGAGAAGGAAGTCCACGACAAGAAGAAACTGATCTCCGAACTCAAGAACAAAGCAGCGAGAACAGCAAACGCAGATGTCGCAAACGGCATCGATTACATCAAGAAGAACAACTTCAAAGGCTTTATGGGTGTTGTGATCGATCTCATTGAGGTCGATCAAGAGGCAACTATCGCAGCAACAGTCATTGGTGGCCGAAGACTCTATTACATCGTTGTTGACACTGTCGAGAACGCAAAAGTTTTAACCGAGAAAGTTCAATCGCAGAAATTCGCTTGCTCGACAATTATTTTGGAGAAAGTCAATTCTAATCACAAGGAAATGCCGAACGGCGTCGATGGATTGCTGAACCACATCAAATACGACGATCAATTCGAACCAGTTATGAAGTACATCTTCGGAAATTACGCCCTGACTAAGACATTGACAGAAGCGAACACGATCTCAGAGACAAAGAAAGTCAACTGCGTCACCGTCCAAGGAGAGACTATCGATTCATCTGGTTTGATGCGCGGCGGCACAAATCACGCCGGAAAGTCCCCTCTTGTTCTCTCTTGGCAGCTTAACGCAAGCGAGAAGGAGCTCAAGAGCATGCAGGAAGAATTAAAGTCAACAGTTGACAAACTGAACAAAATCGAAGATAAAATCAAGAAGTGCGACAACGACATGAGCTCAATCCAGAAGAAGCTTTCCGAAAGCAAGAACAGAGAAGGTGAAACTCGATCAAATGTCGACAAGGCACGAATCAACTTAGACAAAGCACAGAAGAACTTCGAATCATCCGAGAGCCAACTTTCTGATCTGCAGCTCCACGCGAACTCCGTCGAGCAGCGACTCTCCTCATTGCAGGAGCCAAAGGGCGAAGCAGACGAAAAGACACGCGCTCGGGTGAGAGAGCTGCTTGATCTGAGAGTCGAAACAGACGGTGAACGCTCGAAGATCATTCAGCTGAGATCAATCTTAAGGAAACGTCTGAGAGACGAATTGATCCCTCAGCAGAGGAATTTGAGCGATCAGATCGCGGATCTCGATCCAACGAGGATCCAGCAGAAGCTCGATCTCGCATCATCTAAAGCGAAAGAAGCCAACAAGAAGCTTTCTGCAGTCAACGCCAAGCAGGAGCGAAACGACGAAAAGCTGAGCGAAGCGACATCAGAGATCAACAAACTGAGCGCAGAAGTCGATTCACTGAAGAACGATCAGTCTAAGATCGACAAAAAGATCAAGCAGTACACGAGCTCTATGGACAGGATCCATCAGCGCCTCTCTCTCCTCGAGCAGCGTCAGGATGAGATCAAGAACGAATCTAAGGCAATCGGAACATATCCAGAGGACGAAATCAAAGAATACGAAGAATACTCTATGTCTCAGCTTTACAACGCTCTTCACGATGTCAACGAGAGTTTAGTCACATTCCGTTTCGTTAACAAGAAGGCTATCGAGCAGTATCAGTCATTCAGCAGCCAGAGGGAGGAACTCGAGCGTCGCCGCGAAGAACTCTCATCGAGCGGCTCCTCAATCACTTCTCTCATCGCGAGCCTCGACAACAAGAAGAATGAAGCCGTCGAACACACATTCGCCCAGATCTCTGACAACTTTGCAAAGATTTTCACCGAGCTTGTCCCGAGCGGCCAAGGCGTTTTGTCACTTCTGAAGAACCCCGATGATGACAACAAAGCAGTCGGCATCGGAATCCGAGTCCGTTTCGGTGACGGAACTGAGGAAGTTGGTAGCGCCGCGAGTTCTATGATGCAGCTTTCCGGCGGTCAGCAGAGCTTAGTTGCTTTGGCTCTCGTCTTCGCCATCCAGAAGTTCAGCCCCGCTCCTTTCTACTTGATGGACGAGTCCGACGCTGCCCTCGATCCAGTCCACAGGAAGGCCGTCGCAGATGTCATCAAGAGGATCTCTCGCCCAGAAGAAGGCTCTCCTGCGCAGTTCATCCTCACATCGTTCAAGCAGGAGCTCCTTGATGAATGCGAGAAGCTGTTTGCAATTGTCACTGAAAAGAACCATTCTGTTGCTAAGGAAGTCAAACTTGAAGAAGCACTCACAATTGTCAATGAACGTGAGAATGCATAAAAATACATAAATATTGATTATATCTTAAGGGTTTACAATTTTTTGAAGAAATTGAGAGGACCGAATCAAAAATAGCATTTCGCGAAAATGGTGAGGTTTTAAACAAAACTTAAGCGACAGAATTTCTTTGTTTAGTCCAAATATAACTATTATCTCAAAGATTTGGCAATTTGTTAGTAATTATACATTATTTATATATTATTTTTTCATCAACGTCAACATCAATTAATATATATATTCCAATCGATTTTTAGTGACTATATATGCATCATACTTGAATATTGACTTCCCAAAGATACCACATACTGCTATTCTCACATAAGGGTCAAAAATGATGGAAAAAATGAATAAAATCAATAATAACTCAATGAATATACATATTCATTCTGTTTTAGTACAACTATAGCTAATAGCTTCTGATTTCAGACAACTTATATTGATATTAAGTTGATTTATTCAAAAATACGAGGAAATTAAATTTGCGATTTGATGTGTTCTTCGAAGTATATAGATTGTAACATATGAATATTATGGGGTATTGAGTTTATATATCATTGGTGTGTGCAAAAATGATCTGCTGTCTTTGTTCCAGTCTGGATATAGCGTTTTATACCCCCTAGAAATCTGACACTTGGAGCCCGCCATTAAAGTGGAGAACGCGAAAACTGTTAATATGCAAGCTTCAAAGCCTTGTAAATCATCTTCAAATGCCTAACAACCATCAGAACACACATAACAGCCTTGAGCATACTCCAGTGAGTGTTTCTGACTAATCTGGTGTATTTAAGGTTCTGAATTATGTCAATGTATTTAAGGTTAAATAAATGTAATATGTAAATAAATTGATGTGCGAAAAATGATACTATCGGAAATTGAGAAAACCCATTGAAAAATTAAGTGAGATGTTTAGAAATTATTTGGTCATCCAGTATCATTTTTCGCACATTTTAATTTTGAGCCTCGTGTGTTGGAAGGAAAAATCGCGAACAAGATTGGCGATCAACATAAAACTATGGTCCATATCTCTGTGCATGAAAGAATGAAAAATACCTAAAATTCAGAGAATATCAGATCTGATATCCTCTAAACTAGGCCATTAAACAATAATTCTTTTGTAAAACAAAACAAAAACAATAATAGCAACAAAAAATATGCAAAACAATAAGACTTCGGTAGGTATGAAGTCAAATTACAATCATATATTGAATATTCTGGGAAGAGTGCTACTACTAAAATTCTATTCTCCTTGGATACAAGTGATCAATGCTCTAATTCAATTCATTATATGAAGAAAGTCTTTCAAAAAATGTTGTCGATACGGTTTTAAGAGCTTCTAGAACATATTAAGGCAAAGTAAAATAATTACATGTTACAAGTTCATAGCGATTTTTCATTGGTTTGATGAAAATTCAATGGGTACGCAATGGATTTTAATATTTTTACTTGAAATATCAAGATTAAGATATTGGAATCATCATTAATGAGATAAGTAATGATGAAAATTAGTGAGGATGCTCTCTTTAGGCTACAAATCATTACGTATTCTTTGGAATATCATCAAAAGTAAACAAGATGAATATTTCATCCTTTGCGCTCTAGATGCATAAACTGTAAATGAATCCTAAGCAGTAACATGAAATAAATAGTTGATTTCAGATTTTGAAAGTTTTAAATTGAACAGCAATTCTTAGAGAAGATATTAACAAAACTGTAGAAAGCATACGGAGATGGTATTCAAGCAATTTTAACGTTTTTTTGATGATGAATTTTTTAATAACCTACAATTTCAAAATGTTCGGCCGAATTTTTAATTTGCATCATTGGTAAGTCTTAGAGCTTGAGATTTGAAGTCAAATTTTGTATAATGTAAATACAATATGGAAAATATTCCGATAATATCAGTGGTAATGAAGTGGTGTATTGAATATTGATATTTATTTATAGTTGAAGGTATTAAAGATCTGTTTTATATAATTTTGGTGCAAGAATCAAAACTCTCTATTGGATCATTTTTCGCACATCAATTTAAATTTATTTTAAGGTTAATATAAACATAAGGTTCTGTATTTTGACGTGTAAAGTGATATAAACGAGAAACAAAAAATGAATGATGTGTCACAATGGGTAAAATTCGAACACAAAGTGGACAAAGACATCGAGAAAATCAACAAAACTATATTCGAAATGATGGACGGAAAGCGAAATAAGACTCCAAAAATGCCACGGAATAATCCAAAAAATAAATCACCGAGAATGAGGGCTCTCTCGCCGAACTACATGAGAAGTGTCCCTCAGAAGACAATCCAGATGGCAATCGCTGAAATCAGACAAGCATGTGACGAAGAGCCTTACGTTAACTACACGAAATTCCCAATTAGACCGAACGCTTCTGCGAGAATCTGGAGGCCGCGCTTGATTCCTGGATTAACTTTGTCACCAAGAACAATAAATCCGATTGTTGCGGCAGATTCAATGAGAAGAAGCGCAACTAACCCAGCAATGCCTACATCTCCTAGAACATAATTTGATTTGGTTAAAATTTTGTTGTTTGTTTCTATAGAATTCAAAATATTTTTAAGTTTTATCTTTATTTCTTTGTTTTTAGCTTTACAGCGAATGGATTTATTTAACATATGTCCTACCGAATTCATTGAGCGAAGAGTTCAAGAATAAATTTGTTTTATTGAAATTTGTATTTTTTATATTTTGCGTTACCTAAATTTTGAAGACTGGTATTTTCGTTTTTTGGTTACTACACAGTGAGCATCTATACAAGCATTCATTATCTTGAAATAAAATTTTCAAATTAAATATTTTGCTATTTTAGGTTGAAATATCAATTAGTATTCATACATAAATTGATTTCTTTATATTTATATGAATTAGATGATTATTTCATTAAATCAAATTTGATTCTACCGTCGGTCGGTTTTCAAGGATAAGCAGGTTTTTCGAGGATAGCCTCAATTTTTTCTTGGCTGAAAATTGGAATATAGGATTGATATCACAAATCATAATGATAGAGCAATGTTGAAATTGAATACTTTTGTAAAGTGAAAAAAGTTTGACCAAAAAAATCCTATATCATGTAATAGGAAATATAATACAGATAACAATAAAAAGAAATTAAACGGATTTATCAAAGATTGATTGAGAAAAATTAACATATTCATTAAAATTTAGTTTACAACATCTACATTTTATAAATAATATAATGTGCTTGTCAAAATGAAGATTTAAAGTATGGAAATATTGGCTGGGAAAAATGATTACATAGCAAAAAATTTCTACGGGTTTGAGAATTAAATGTATCTCAATTGCAAACTTTTTGCGGGATCGAGTTCATTTACCGCCATTGATGTTCAGCTTTTTCTTTTCCTATATTGCAATCTTATAAAATATGAGACAATATCATTTTAGAGTATGTTTGTAATAATGATAATTAGTAAGGACGCAATCTCAAAAAAACCAAAATTATCAAAATATCAAGTCATAAAATTTTAATGATTTTCTTTTACCTCAGGTATAGCTATGACTTCAGAAGGTAACATCAGGAAATCACCAATCAGTGATTGGCTATCAAATACATAAATATTTGAGAGTCTTTCCATGTCAAAGATAGCTCATTTGTTAAGTCTTCTTGAGATGCGGGAATAACATGCCATGGTTTGTCTCTTTTCAGGGGCAAATTGTAAGTTTTATTCGATTTTCCTAGGCCACAATATGTGTCTTTATTTAAGTGACATATGATATAAAGAATACTATGTATGCCTTCATGTTTATATGGATTATGATTGAATTAAAATACATCGCAAATCAGAGGTGATGAAGTTGGCACAATTAAAAATATAATTGACTGTTGATTTTGTGCAATGTTTTGGTGTGCAAAATAGTCTATTAACAAAAAGAATTGAGAAACAAATTAAAAAAGAAAAAAACGATGGATATTGAGAGACAAACCATGGCATGTTATTCCCGCATCTCAAGAAGACTTAACAAATGAGCTATCTTTGACATGGAAAGACTCTCAAATATTTATGTATTTGATAGCCAATCACTGATTGGTGATTTCTTGATGTTACCTTCTGAAGTCATAGCTATACCTGAGGTAAAAGAAAATCATTAAAATTTTATGATTTGATATTTTGATAATTTTGTTTATTGTAAACATGGCTTGCAAGCAGTTTAAACTTATTTTCTGGTTGGCTGATAATGGACACTATATCATTTTGCAAGAACCCTATAAAGTATAATTTTCAATATTAAATTTAATAATAATAAACTGTGATTGAACCATATTTTTGCGTTAATTCACATTAGGAATATGCTGCTGTTATAGTATTTATTTAGTTAAATTGAATTTATTAACAGAAATACAATTTAAAAAAAAATATAATAACTGAATCGAACCCAATCCCTCTAGTTATCACCAAAAGTGATATCACGGCTGAGTTCAATAACTCATGAAATTTTGGAATATTTTTATCTATTTATATGTTCCCCTGCCCATTGTTTGGCAACTCCTAACTTTGAATATGCTACTTTGCGCACCCCATGAAATTGAGCTTATCCTCGAAAAATCTGATTATCCTTGAAAACCTTATGACGGTAAATTTCTCAATATAAACTTGTTGCTAAGCAATTCATCTTTTACAAGAAAAAATAACATTTTGATTCTAATCTTTGTATATGATATTCAATGCTTTATTTTAATACTTGTTTAAAATCAAAATTATATTTCAATGGAAATTCGTGTTTTGATTCTTCTTTAACAAATTATATCATGATAATATATATTTGATTAGTTTCAGTAAAGATAACAAAAAATGTTTCGAAATTTAGTAAAAATTCATATTTACAAACATTTATTTTTTCTGATTACTTAGGAGGCTGTGGCTGTGGATTAGAAAGAGATTTCCAGACTTCTAAGTTAGATTTCACAGAGTTCAAGTTAACTTCGAACTTCGGGAAAATTCTTGCGATGACTGAATAAAGAGGAATGCAAACGAAATTATAGAAACCAATTTGTGACTTTGGTTTATCAGGATTACTTCTATCATTGAGTGGAGACGTTAACCCGAATGCTTGTGCCTTTTCCTTATCACCCTGCCTGAAGAACTCCTCACAGAGAACATCACACCATTTGTCAGCGACTTTGAACGGCCTCGAAACGTTGGAAATATCTGCGGTCTTAAGAATGAGTTGGAAAGCAATCAATCTCTGTTCTGGGTCGTTTGGATTGAATGGTCCTGCGTCAATAAAATCTGTTGCTGCTTTGACCATCTTGAAGTGGAAGGCCATATCTGTTGCTAAAATGAGTTTAACGATCAGATTCCACATTTGTTTTTGTGCTTCTTCGGTGATAGATTGGAACAAATTGCACTCTTTTCTCGTGAGAATAGAAATCGCGACAGTGCAGTGATAAGTTTCCATGACAGATGTATCTTTGAAGAGAATACCCAGCGGTGTCTCTGCTTTAACATTGTAGATGTTGTTGAAGCCGGAATGTCCCGCATCGTGACAAACAGCTGCAACAAGCATCGCGAAGATTTCGAATTTAGTGAAAACTTGATCCAACTCGCCAAGTCTTAATTCGTAAGAAACGTATTGAACAACATCGACAGCGTGAATCCAGTTGTGGTAAGTGGTGGAGTGATATGTTCTCATTACCTCCCAAACGAATCTGAACAGCATCTGGTTCGTGATGTGGAATTCTTGAGGAATTCCGAACGAATAGAATTGGTAAATGATCGACTTAACTCTGTCCATCGGATCCCAATCCAATGCCATGAAATTGAGCTGCTTCAGCATAACGATCTGTTCCTCTTTCAGCCTCAATCGCAATGGAATCTCAGTGCAGGATTCGCGTTCACTTTCGCCAATCCATTTGAGCATTTCTATCTCTGTTGCACCTATGTTCGCGATATCTTTGAGCTGCGACTTTTCTAATGTCATTTCGACGAACGTTGCGAATGATTGAACGAGTTTAGAGTCTTCGTCGGTGAAATCTCCGTCCTTCTTGTTGCACATTTCGACAACGCCTAAGATTCCGTCTGTCGTGAGAAGCGGAACGACGACGAGATTGTTCGTCTTGAATCCACTCATTGAGTCGACTTGTCTGTTGAATCTCGGATCGTGGTAAACGTCGTTCGCTACCATCGGTCTTCGGAGTTTAACGCACTGTGCAGCGATTCCTGTGTTCATCGGCAGCGTGTCTGGAACGTTTTGTCCATCTGCGAGGAAAACTTTGAGGCAGTCGTTTGCTGGATCGAACAAGAATATCGAAGCTCTTTCGCAAGCAGCGGCGTCTCTCGCGCGTGTCATGATGTGCTTCAGGACATCCTTCATGTCGTCTGATTTCGTTAAAGCGACAGAAACATCAAAGAATGACTGAAGCTGAGATTCCATGTCAACTGATTCTTTGTAGAGTTTTGCATTTTGGATCGAAATTCCGCAGAAAACGTTGAACATTTGGATAACTTTCGCGTCCCACTCCGAGAAAGGCTTTCCATCGAGTTTGTTGACCATCTCCGTGACGCCGATGACCTCTCCCTTCTGGTTCATGATTGGGACACACAGCAATGTCGTCGTGTGATATCCGGACTCGATATCTGTCGATCTGTCGAAGTTTGGATCCTGATAAGCATCAGCAATGTTAATGACTTTGTTCTCTTTGACTGCGAGACCGGCGGCGCCTCTTCTGATAGGAATATCGATCGCTGTATCGATTCCTGCTTGATAACTTGTGATCAATCTGTCTCCTGTTTCATTGATCAAGAACAAAGAACATCTGTCTGCGTTTGTCAACGCTCTGCCTTTCTCCATGATTGTCTCCGTGAGCTTCTCGATGTCCAGCTGAGAGGAAAGGACTTCAGCGACTTCTAGAAGCGCTCCAAGTCCGTCTTGTTCGAATTTCGATTTCTGGAAATCGTTGAAGAATTCTGAGTGAAGGAGAGAGTTTGAGAACGCCAAAGCTATGTAAGGAGCAATCATCTTCAACAGGTCTTCATCATAGCGCGTGAAAATCGAATTTGATTTAGGTCCACGCAATGCGATCGCATAATCGACATTGACTTGAGATTGGATGAAGGGAACAACGAGAACTGCTTCATCGAACTTGGAATCGAACTCCATTGTGTAGCAACTGTGCAATTTATTGAGTTGGCAATTGATAACTTTGTGATTTAACAAAGAATCGGAAACAATGCCTCCTTTTGGTGCCTGGAACTTGTCCAAGACTTCAGATATCATTTGGATCTCCTGAGTGTCTTTTTTATAGCTCCAAACTTCACATGTTCTGCAATTAAATAATTGAGTGATTTTTGACCTGAACACAGCGGCAAACTGCTCAATGCTCAATAATTGGATGATGTCGAAGATTATTTGGTCTTTTTGTTGAGGCTGAAGCATCCATTTGCTAAATAATTTCATTTTTTGGGTGAAATGGAGAATAAACGCTTCATCGACATCAGTGAACACCTCTTCTGGTCGGGAAACTTCAACAATTCCAATTATCGAATTTCTATAACTCCAAATAGGAAAAGATATCAAGCAATTGTCCTCTAGACCGATCAGTCCATCGATAGTTGAATCGAATGCCGGGTGATTTCCAGCTCTATCAGATTTAATTATTTGACGACCGATAAAAGTCGCTCCAGGAATGCCTCTGTCGCGTTTGCAGGTCTTTTTGAGCGACATACAGTACATAGTCTGCATGTTGTTGATATCTTCCCAAAAACACGAATTTCCATGGAAATATTGGTTAAAGAATGTTTCAATCGATTGATAGAAAGTTGATGACACCACCAGGTTTAGAAAGTCGTCTATAGCCTGGTCGAAGTCCTTTAAGTTCTGTATTCTCAGTGTTTCAAGCGGATTTACTGTTTGTTGGTGATTTTTATTGGAAAGTGACCCAGAAATAGATGGTAAAACGGCCTTCATGAAGTGAGGTTTCACTTTCATCGATGTATTCGAAGCCACTGACACAGGACGATCGTTATTCGGCACAAACATGTCGTGGTTCTTGACTTCAGTCGCTTTGATCGTTTCATTCGTTCGCTTCACTAAAACTGGGATCTGTGGTTTCGGTTTTTGGTTTCTACCTAAACTGCTTCTCCTTGAGCTCATTTTTAGTAGAAAAAAAACGGAAATAAAAAAGTGACAGAGTTTTTCTAAATTTGATGTGTAATGAAATTTTTCCAGTGTAAATTATTTAATTACATGGCAAATTTCAATTGAATTTTGTCATGGAACTTAATATTTTGGCAAATACAAACTGACTGTTTATCTAAATTTGACATGTAATCAAATATTCGTCGTGTAATTATTTATTTGACATGTAATTTCGGTGTTAAATTTGACAAATATTGTAATTTATTTGTCATTTTTTATCGCTGAAAGTTTGGTTTTGCTAGATCGACGATTATTTAAAATAGAGCTTTACCATCTCATGTACTCAAAATATTTGTTGCAATGCCAATTTGATCGCAGCAACCAAAAGAAATTGCAATGATATTTCCGAATTTTTCAAATGGTCGATTATTAAGCTGATGCTCTACATGCATTGACGCAGCTATGAGCAAAGTCTGAACACCGGCAGAAATTTGTTATCTGTTAAAATTCGAAAAATTATTCACAAAATTATCCCCAGTTTTTGGCTTAATATTATACGGCCTATCAGCACTATTCTTCTAGTTTCTAACCACGAATTTGCTAAGACTCACTACGAAAACTCTTAACCTTATTTTACCAAGGAAATTTCCTAAGTACAAATCAAGTACGCAAAAATTTCAAAATCACTATAACCCAACAATATAATTGATTTCAAGTCTTGTTATTAAACTCTTGTTGATATTATGTAGGTTCTCCATCCTTTTAGTGTCAAAGAGTGGGATTATATGCTTTGCAACATGTAGATCACATCTGATCTTGAACAAATTTAACGCCAATATATAGAAATTCCTAGCTGATATGCTTCACATCTATGCATGATAATAGAACAACTATATGAAAATAAGCATAAAATTATTTAAAATAAAAAATAATTTGGATAACTTAATATAAAAGTAAAATATTTAGTGCATATATACTTAAGGCAATAGAGTATTATGACATTTCGTGCATATTATATTTTGGGGCCAACATTTGCCCGCCAAAAAGAAAAGTGTCATATTTCTCAGATGGAGAAGTGGAACGGAGTGGAGAAGAAAAGAGATGGAGAGGAGAAGATTGATTTGATTTCTTCAATACTATGTGGTCCACAGGCCTGATGTTTGTATTATAGAATCCCTTTGTAATGACGCTAGTTCTCTGCGGAAAACATTTCGCTAGCAATGATAGCTACTTACTAGGCAATAAACATGCACCCAACTGTCTGCTGCCTTGAAATGTCTAATGTTGGTGAAGATTGTTACAGCATCAGTCTACATAGTATTTCCAGTAATGCATTATGCTCTATGCTTCCGTCCCGCCCACGGAGTCCTAGGCCCTACAGATTCGATCGAATTTCCTTAGAAATCAAGCATTTCTAGTTCTTGTCTTCCTATACATCATTCCATTAAAAGAGATAAACCAGAAATTCTTCATTTGTAAGGATATTTTATCATGAAATATAGTTGCACACTATATTTCATTTAGTAGAGTAGCTGCTTGATATTTCGGGACTCTGGACGTAAATGTAACAGCTATCGATTTCAAAAGTCGAAATTTGATTCATTGAATGCAATTCGTCACAGAAATGAACAGCTTCGAACACAAGCCCTTTAGGAACCTCTTGTCCTAGAAGACTTCTGTTCGAAACTGTTCATTTCAGTCGAGATTTACGAATCATAGTATTTGATGTTGTAAATAACTCTTGCTGCCTAATAGCACGACAAGCAGGTACCAATAGGCTATCTGCCTGTCGTGTTATTAGATAATAAAAGTGCGTCATTCTGATTGATGAACAAAATGTTTGTATCAGTCGCAATTTCTGCTACTCTCTGAGGTTTCTCTGGCATGCAATGTTATAGCAGTTTCAGAGAGTAGAAGGAAATATATGTTTAAATTAAAACATCGAATTAGTTTGTATGAGGGAATTTCGAAGACATCAAAGGCCATGATATGTCTATGTAAGAAGCTTTTCTTCTTATATAGCCATTTATTGACCTTTGATGTTTTGATTGTGATGAAATTTGAAGAGAATGAATTCGTGTGCGTTCTGCACTAGCTTTCATTGACTGAATGGATATCTGCCCTGATAGACCCTCAAAATCAATGAAAAACTAGTGCAGAACAAATAATAATTAATGTAACGAACTTTTTCATAAATCATATTTTTTTTATACAATACTTAATATTTGGATATCTCAGATCTAAATATTACGTTTCAAAAATAAAAATCATTCATAATTGAAAGTATTTTTGTGAAAAACAAAATAAAAAATTTTTAGGAAAAATAAGATTTTTAATCTATCCAAGACTATTACCTATATTTTAATTCATAAATTTAGTTGTATTTTAGATGCTTAATAGTATTAATCTGTTTAAAAGATTTTTTAAGAAAAAATACGTTATACATATTATTGATTTTGAAGGTCTATCAGTGAGCATGTCCCTCTAGCTAGTGAAAAGCTAGTAAATTGCTATTAAATATATCACAAGTTCATCGACATTCTCGCAATTACATCATAAGCAAGGCATCAACAGCCAGCAAGTCACAAATACGAAGCTATTCTACGTATCCAATGGCATGTTGAATGTTGGTGCCATCGAAATTCACTTAGATCTTTCTGATTCAGTTTCATTTTACAATTCAACACTCTCTCCGGCTCTCTGAGGTTGCTAAGACACAGGATGGCCTAGCAACCTCAGAGACTCGTAGAAAATGCCATGAATCGAAGTAATTCATTCATCGATTTACATTACTTCCTTTATCTGTCTAATAGCATCACAAACAGATAGCCTGTGAGCACATGTTTGCCATGCTATTAGGCAACTAAAGCGACAAGGTCAGGTCTATTGGAAGCTGCAGCTAAAGGTCATACAGAAGTTGTTCGTTATCTTATTTCTGTTGGATTCGACAAAAATTGGAAGAAAGAATCTGATGGATTCAATGCAATTCTCTTTGCATCACAAAACGGCCGTCTTGATACCGTCAAATATTTAGTTTCCATTGGCTGTGATGTTAATTCCAAGCAGAAAAATAATGCAAACAGCGGATATTATGCATCAAAGAATGGACACCTCGAAGTCCTCAAATTCCTGCAATCGAAAGGCCTCGAAATTAAGTGGAAAGATAATTCTGGTGATTCTTGCATTCACGGTGCTGCAAGAGGAAACAAAGTCGAAATTCTTGATTATCTTCTTTCACAGGGAATTGATATCAATGAATGCGGAAGGAATAATTTCACACCTCTTCATCAGGCAGTCAATGAATGCTGTTTTGAGGCAGTCGAATTCCTTATCAAACGCGTTGCGAAAATGAATGAACGCGACAGTCACAACAGAACTCCATTGGCTATCGCGAAGTCGAAAATCTCAGATGATCCAAAATTCGCACGAATTCGAGACATTCTTGTCAAACACGGTGCTCAATAAAACTTTTTTAATGTAAATTTTTAGTCATGAATTCACATCCAATGACAATATAACATTAATATGACTCAAAATAATTTGTAACAAAAATCTCTAGAACGTGAATTGGAGCGAGTTCAGTTCTTATCTTTGAGTTTTTGGACTGAGAGATAACTTTTGTGCCAAAGTATTGATTGAATACATTCTATTACATTCTTAGGCTTTGTGTGGAAATCAAAGTTTCCTGTTTTTGCTTGTCGCTCATAACGTGCTCTCGTTGGAGAAGAATTGATGAATATCACTCCAAATTTGATAACGTTTCAATACAAATTAAAACAAAAGACCTTTCAATGTAGAGCCATATACATCGCTTCAGGAATTTGTGCATCTGGAATCATGGAAAGGAAAGAGCTGATGAAATCGCTTGATTTGGAACTCTCAGTTCCCAAAACGAGGAAAAAATACGTTTGAAAATTCGACATTTTTGAACTATGTATATTTGTATAATATTGTTTAATTTTCAACATCTAATTTTCATAGTATAAATCTTCTTCTGATATTTCAGTCTAAAAATATGGTTTTGGAGCTCTTTGATAATGATAAAGAAAATTCTGACATATAAATAATTTTGACAGATAAATTGAAATTCTGTCACACAAATTTATAAAAAGCCACAATTTTTGTCGTGTAAATATTCATTATGTCATTTTTATAATTGTGATTTTTAGTTTTGTTTTCTGTTCTTAGTATTTATGTTTTGCTATAATAGTTTTTAGCTCTTTGATTAACTTCGTTTTGCAGTTAGATTTTTCGCCAGAAGGAAGATTTTTCTATACAATTCAAGGAGTGTTTCGTTATTTTCCGATAGGTGTTAAAAATCGCGAAAATCCGGTCGAGCCATTGGCCTTTATTCGTGTCCAGAACGAAATAAAGACTTTGCAAGCGTTTTTTGATAGTATTTCAAATGTTTTCAAAAAAGGCGTTATTGGGTATATGAACTCAACAGACGGGTCAGAGGACGTTATTATGGACTTTGTCAGAAAGAATCCCGGCTATATCGCATTTAAAAATGAAAATGAAGTAATTCCACAAAATAGTCCTCAATATTGGCGAAATCCACCCTATAGCAAACTACTGTCGACGTATTATCAGTCTGTGTTCGATACAATACCAAACAACGAATGGTTGATGAAACTCGACGCAGACCACATTTATGATACTACTAAACTGAAAGATTTGCTTTATCTGCCTCCAGACGACAATTCCTGCATTTGCTTGGGAAGACTGAATTTGTTTAAGACAAGAAAAGAAATGTTCGCAAGTGATTATCCTTTCTATTACATGAACTGTGATCATTGGCTGATAAAAAAATGCAAAGATGCGATTTACAATGTAAACAATTATTGAGCAGCAAACAACAATTTGCCTCTGTTGTCACCGTTCGTGACCATCTCGGATCTAAGATTGGAACTCTGAGAGTCGAAGTTGGTTCATTTTTACCTTTATCATAATTATACAAGAGCAGAGATAGAACTGAAGCGTGTGAATTTTTGGATTTCCCAGAGATAACTAAATACATAACAGACTTAGTGATATGGCACTTTCCTTATCGGAAAAGCAGCAGAAAGCCGGAAAACAAAGGATTTCACAAATTCTCTAAATACATCGAGAACATAAATCCACTCGATTTACACATAACTCTTGACATGCTAGACTATTCTCGAGTATGGGAACTCTCTAAAAGCATCACTCAATCGGAATTCATAAATTGACACACTTCAATATTCAACAAATGATTTTCATCGATGAAAATATTGATTTTTGAAATCATAACAATTAATGTATAAACATCAATATATTGTTTATTCTTTAATGGAACTGACTTCAAGAGCGAAATCATAATTGATGAAAATATTGAAATTCAAATTCGATATTATTATCATATTCATTATGGTTCTAACAGTTATTTGTATTATAAAAGCCAGTTTATGTAATGCTCTATCAAAAATTCCACATAAATTCTAATTTTAGATGCAATATTTCTATATTGAATTTGATTAACAAAATAATAATTGATAATCACAACAACAGTAATACATTTCATCTAAATTACATAAATCTTTTCATCCATTAGTGAAAATATTATTATATTATTTCAAAAACAAGACTTGTTTAAAAATTGTCACGTAAAATTTTAAAATGACATGTTAAAACAAGATTTTGTCACGTAAAATATTATTCTGCCAAGTAAATACAAATTTGACATGTAAAATTTTAGTCAATAAAAAATGCAAAATCAACAATCCGTCGTGTAAATTAATAAATGTCATGTAAAAACAAAAAATTGTCATGTAAAAACATTATTTTACCATGCAAAAATGTAATCATTAATTTGCTATGTAAAAGATAAAATGCCGTGTAAAATACAATATGTCACGTAAATAAAATATATAATCTGATATGTAAACTAACTAATCTCGATCAGAAGTCAGAATTTTATTATGAATTTTGGAACTTGGACGAATGAAGTAAACGCAGCGATAGAGATCCTAAAACCGGCGATAGACGTCTCCCTCGCCGCCCAGGGGAAGCTAAAGAAGTCTGAGGTCGAATTGAAAGGAGATGGAACAGTTGTCTCGATTGTTGACTTCGCGTGCCAATCTCTGATAATGTCGGGCATCAAAGAGCATTTCCCGTCGGATTCCATTCTCGGAGAAGAAGAAATCGGAAAAATCGACGATAATTTCCTCAAACACGTCAAATCGCTTCTTCCTGACAATTTCGATCCAGTAAAAGCGTGTTTGTCTGCAGTGAGGACGATATCCGACAAAGACGAGCGCTGCTGGGTTATCGATCCAATTGATGGAACTTATGGCTTCGTTAACGGTGGAAACTACGCAATTGCTATGGCACTGCTAGTAAACCGCCACGTCGTTTGTTCTGCAGTCGCCTGGCCTCGCCACGAAGTCTCTGCGACTGGATTAACGCAATTAGAAGGACCAGCGATTTTCGTTTCTTCAGAAGGCTTCGGCGCTTACGCAATGGACTTAAAAGGGCACTGGGTGAAGCTGGAGAAGCCCGTGAACCCCGTGAATAGAATGATATACACGAAGCAGAAAGTTGGAAACATTATACAAATGACTGAATACATCAAAAATCAACTTGAAATTAAAAAAGAAATAACGATGGTTTCTATGACTAAAGGATTCGTTATCGCTTCAGGCGGTGCCACAGTCTACATCCGCGTGCCGTGGGGCGCCAACGAGGAGAACATCTGGGACATCGCCCCATTCGAACTCTTCGTTAGAGAAGCCGGAGGATTCGCGACGACAGGCGACGGAAAGCCTTTAGCTTACAGAAGCAACGCTCGTGTTGAAGGAACGAAACTCGGCTGTATATTCACAAACAGAGACAAAGCGTTCCATGACAAAGTTATTGCTGTTTATCAAGAAGCTCTCGCAATGTTCAAATGGTTTTAAAAAAAAGTTTTTTTTATTCACTTCCGACTTTCTGTTGTTGTTTTTCAACATCTGTTAATTCTCTTTCATTAGACATAACATCGTTCATCTGCCTCTGTAAGTCCTCGTCAGCTAACTCTTTCTCCACGTGGTGCTTCGAAATGGAGTCCGCGAGCTGCAATAATTTCTGGAATTCGTCCTCTATGATTAATTTCTCGCGATTTGCGAAAACTTGGTCCACGTTCTTCGTATAGCGAGGAGTGACGTCTGTGATGCCGTACTGCGATGCAGCGATGACCCAGTTGATTGTTCGGCCCCAGTTTTCGTATATTAATGGCGCATCAATGATTCCTTCGACAGGATCGATATGGATGAATGTGTGCTGGTTGGCGTTGAATGCTTCGACCCAAAATCTGTCGTAATTCATGTTACAAACGATTCTCGTTGGAATTCCGAAAGAATTCAAAATTGCAGCGAAAAGAACGGAAAATTCTATGGATTGGCCAACACGTGTCTCACACAACGCGGATAATTTCGTGTAACGTGGGAATCTCGTTACAGCGCCGCAATTATTGCATCTATAACGAAAAACATTGACTGCACCTTCTTCTGCCTCTTCAAATGATGGATCTCCGGCCTTTATCTCCTCTACCTCGCTCTGGCAGCAGTGACAAAGCGGTTTTTCCATATATTGAACAAATTCTTCATTAAACCATTTCAAAACGGCCTCAAACAGCTGAATTCCTGTGAACTCCATGAATTTGTCCGACGGAATCAACTCCATTAAGTTCATTAAGTCGTTTTCATCATATGAACATTTGACCAAGTGTCTTAAAAGGTTTATCTTTGTCAGAAACATAATCGAATTCACGGGCATCATCGTTATATCGACAACAAGAGACGGTAAACACTTATTTGCAAATTTTTCAATTTTTTCAAATTCATTTTTGGTTGAAATTGCAATGTGTAGTGTCTTCGTATTCGAATTTTGAACGAAATGCTGGAACTTCTCGTCGTTGAATTCGTGTTTTGTTGCAATTAAAACGTAATTTTCTTTAGGTTCGTTTAATTCGAGCGGCTCTTTGATCATATCGAAGATCTGGCTGTATGTCGCATCCTGCGGCACTATTATCGAATGAAACTTGCGATTTATTGAACAAATTAATTCCATTATTTTTTAATGTCACTTTTATATAATGACAATTTTCATTTTTCATTTTCGTTTTCTCTTTGATTTTTATATTCTACATCCTATGGAATATCCATACTTTAAATAATATCGAAAAATAAATTATAATTTTCTTTTTCTTCATTTATCTCCCAAATATTAAATATTATTTATCTAAACTTGTATGCAATGATAGTATATGTAGTTATAAATGCTATTATCCGATTATAATAATTTGTATATTAATGAATATTGGAAAAAATTGATGAATTATTAGACCGGAGAAACATTTTTGTTTTTTCTTTTTAGAAAATATATAATGTTTTTATTGTAAATTTATAATATACTATTATATGTAATTTGATACATACAAATTTAAATTAACAATATTGATTTTTTGAAGATTTATGAAATCAAATTTGTGTTGAAAGATATTTTTAAGTAAAATCTTTACGATGAATATAAATAAATTTTCTAGTATAAGTTATTTATACAACTTCGAAGCCTCATCACAAGATTGAATTGAATGTTGTTGATTTGTTACGTGAGAACACATTCCTTTTTAAGATATTGTCTAAAAATAGATAAATCTCATATATCTAAATTATCTAAATCAGATGCCAAGAATTAATCGTAAATTTTGAAATCTTTGTGTTTAGTCTTGGAATTTCGACTCTAAATTTAATGAAATCAATTAATCTACTCAATAGATGATTAAAATCAATTCCAAATTTGATTTTTGACCAAAAACTACTCTCATTATCAAAAAAAAATGGCCGAAAACACCGAAATTGATTCGAGAGAGGACAAATTGAAGTTTAAGGAAAAGTTCTGTTTCGGGTTGGGCGACTTCTCAGCTAACATAATGATGGCTGCGATCTCTTTTTACCTGATTTACTTTTTGATTAACGTCGCTGGATGCACACCATACAATGCCTCTGTGATAAACATCGTTGGAAGAGCGTGGGATGCCATTGCATCGTACGTAATGGGCGGAATAAGCGATAAATGCAAACATCCGTTGGGAAAAAGGCGTGTTTTCATCATTTTCGGGGCAACGACATTCGGACTCTCGTTCATACTGCTTTGGTTGTCCCCGGCGAATGACAAATCGCAGACAACTAAAGCAGTTTACTACATTTTCATGTATATTATTTACGACACTTGTTGGGCGATTGTTTACACACCTTACAACACTCTATCAGCGAACATGACGAAGAATTACGATGAAAGAACGTCTTTGAATGGTTATAGAGTGACCATGGCGAATGTTGGCATTATTTTCGGTGCTGCACTGTTCGCCATCCTCGCGGACGGAAAGGACTCTGTTCTGTACCCTGCTTTACACTCTGTCTCAAAGGCATACATGATAAGTGGAATTATTTTCGGAATTCTCGCTTCTATCTTCATGCTGATATCGGGGTTGTTCGTGAAAGAGCGATGCGAGAACATAGATGAGACAACAAAGACAATTTTCCAGACAATCAAAGAATTATTTTCAATCAAGGAATTTCGCAACGGAACGCTTTGTTATCTATTGTCAATGGTCGGATTCGACGTCATCATGCTTACTTTCATGTTCTTTGTCAACGACTCCCTCAAATTCGGCGGCGGAATCATGGCGATGGTTTACGTCGCAATTCCTTTAGTTTCCGCAATCGCTTCTGCTGCATTTTGGGTTATAATGAGCGAAAAGTTCTCAAAGTCCGCTGTTTACACAGGTGCAGCGATTTACATGGCTACCGTTTTGATTTTCGCGATTTTCATTCCCGAGAAGACCGTTTGGTCGATTGTTGTGCTGACGATCTTCGCTGGCATCGGATTGAGTGGAATCCAGATCCTCCCTAACGCAGCCCTCCCTGACGTCGTGGAGATAGACGAGTACAGGTTCGGAGAGCGAAGAGAGGGATCTTACTACGGATTGATTCTCTTCATGTATAAAGTATCTTCCGGTGTCTGTCTTTCCATCGTTTCCGCTGTTTTGGGCGCTTTCGGTTACAAAGAGTCAACTAATGGAGAAGTCATCGAGCAGCCGAAGAGGGCATTGATGGCAGTGAGGATTGTCATTGGAACAATTCCAGGAATCTTCTTTTTGCTTGGAATCATTCCTTCGATTCGCGGAAGGATATCTCGTGAAGATTTCGCAAAGATCAAGCGCCAGCTGGACGAGAAGCACGCAAACCAGAACCAGTTGCACGAAGAGAAGTCGAAGTCTTCATCGACAGATTCAGATTTCGAAGTACCAAAAGAAGATAAAATTCCTAAGTAATTCATGACAATCATAGTGGTGCAGCTCTCATTTATAGAAGAGCATAGAGAAAATAAGAGCTCTGGCATCAATATACCCCGATAGATCTATCATGTAAAGATATTTGAAATTCATTTCTATCTTTTTAATAACCCTCAAACATGTTTTCTTTAAATAGATATGAAAATATGCTTAAACATTGTTCATTGTTGAATTTGAATGGTATTTTTGATGCGAATAAAATATTTTTAAATAACAAGTATTGAAAATCTAGAAATATACTATACTCGAAGAGTTTAATTTAGTGATAATGGTTTTAATTCTTAAAATCGATTTTTAAAAATATCAATCAATTTTTGTCAAGTAAAAAAATATCTGTCAAATAAACTTAACTCTTGTCATGTAAATAAATATTTTTATCATTTGTCATATGCTATTTTTGTCGCATAAAATATACTTTTGACATATAAATTATAATTTTATCACGTAAAATATTAAATATGTCATTTTTAATAATGAAAATCGAAGTTTGCGTTGATAACATCGAATCGGTCATCACAGCGAACAAAAACGGCGCAAACAGAATAGAACTGTGCGGTTCTCTCGCATTGGGAGGAGTAACACCACCATATTCGTTGATAAAACGCGCAATTGAAGTGTCAGAAATCCCAATCTACGTAATGATACGGCCGCGCGCAGGAGACTTCCTATTCAGCGAGAATGAGGTCCAAATGATGATAGAAGACATCAAAATTTGCAGAGAATTGGGCGCAAAAGGTGTAGTAATTGGAGCATTGACGATCGAAGCGGAAATCGATTTGGGCATCACGAAGAAGCTGGTAGAAGCAGCGAAACCGATGGGAGTGACGTTCCACCGCGCTTTCGATTTGGTGAAAGACCCAAAAATCGCTTTGAATCAGTTGATTTCTTTGGGAATAGAGCGCATTCTGACATCAGGATGCACTGCAACAGCCTTTGAAGGACGCGAATTGATTAAAGAACTCGTTAAAAACGCATCAGAAAGAATCATCATTATGGCTGGAGCCGGAATTTCGCCGAACAACGCTTTAGAAGTCGCAAAATTCACGAACGTAAAGGAAATACACGCGAGCTGCAAAGGAGTTAGATTGAGCAAAATGAATTACAGCGCTGTGAAAGCTGTTATGGGAACAAACGCCGCTGATGATGGAAAAGTGAATGTGACGAATGGGGCTATTCTCTCTGAGATCAGATCCATATTCTAGAAAGAAGGTTTATGAAATAAAATTTTAGCGGAAACAAACTCTATCGACATTTGTTAAATTTGACACTATTGTATTGATATACATCCCTTTTAATACTCATGTGCTTGACATATAAAGCCTAAGCATGATTTTATATTTTGTCATGTAATATAATTATTTTGCCATGTAAATATATTTATATGTCATGTAATTATAATGATTTGTCAAAATTTTTCAAAAAAATAGTCGTTTTGTAAAGGGTCTATTTCGATTTTTTTTGCCAACATAATAAAAAGTGGAACTCAACATTGAAGAGTCAGCGAAAGAAGTTGGATCGATGATATCCAACGACATATTGTTCGATGTCTTCAATGACCTCGAAACACTTCTTCAAATCCTCTCCGCAGCAGATCTTGACGGAAT